>LOND01028686.1:0-12769 GCA_014220965.1 Paragonimus kellicotti | reverse complement strand
GAGAAAAATTACGTTATTATTATTAGGTCCCACCAGATGGCGCCAGGATTTTGCACCATTCCATTTTGACCTAATCTTCACTAACGGGACTGTTTCGGTGAAGGACCTCAGCGCCGAAGAGCTCGTAGGTTGCGATGATCATGCTTTGGTTTTGTTACGATTCATTTATGCCGCTTACAGGAGAATAGCTGATTCTCCAACACTACGCAAACACTATAGGGGGGGATTACGTGATTATGAACGACCGCCTTCTAATGACCTTTCAAAACCTATTATCTTCACCCTCCGCGAAAGTATTTTGGCATTACACTAAGGCCACCATTGACACGGCGACTAACTTATTTGTTCCATTAAGAATCAACAACAGTAATTAGTCATCTCATGGTATTCGTAGATATAGAAAAACTTATTTTTGACAAGCGTTCCGTCTGGAGGCAATACAAGTTGACCCAGCCCTCGGAAGCTTACAGTTGATATAAGCTCATAAGAAACAAGCGTAACGAGGCTGTTCACAGTGACAACTTCAAATCTCAATCCTTTCAGGTATCCAAATTGAGACAAAACCCCGAGCGATCTAATAAACAAATGTCTAAAAACTACTTCCAGAAACCAGGTATTCTAGCTTGACTAACAACGACCGGAAAGCAACGGAATACATTGCTGCTACGCTTGAAAAGTTGTTCCCGGAAAATCTCATCGAAGCCACTTTGTCGGTCGATTGCGGAACCCCACATCCAGTTACCTCTTCGCCCTCAACGACGTAGACTTCAGTCCCATCACTGCTCTTGCAAGGCCTAAAAATTGAACCTTAATCAGCCTCAGAAGTTTGACAACATACTCCCAAGACTGTTAAAAAATCATGCACCTGGCCTAGTCGCATTCGCAAGTGATTTGGTTCGGAAGTCCTTTAAGGAATGTGAACTACCTGATGACTGGAAGCAATGTGAAGTAACGCCACCGCACGGTGGCGGTACGCGCAACTTGACTCCCAACCACAGACCCATTCCATTCTCAGTACCTGGTCAGAAGTAATGCAAAAGCGTTGTTGATGATGCTGTTCAACACCTCCACATACACGGCAATGATAATCCCTCAACAGCACGTTTTCAGACAGGGCCACTCGTGCGTTACCAACCTAATAACTGCTCATGAGCAGTGGACTAAAGCAGTTGATTCTGGGGACCGAAACGACGTTATCCTATTAGACTTCTCAGAAGCCACCGACAGGGTAGACCACGGACATATTACTTTCAAAACTGCAATGGTACGAAATTGGATGGAAACCGCTGTGGTGGTTCTAGGCGCATCTGAATGGACGTACCTTCTCTGTCCGAGTTAATGGCACTTATTCGACAATCCGAAAAGCCCCGTGTGGGGTGTCGCAAGGATCAGTTTTAGAACCGTTGCTTTCCACTCTATACGTCAATGAAATACTGTCGCTTCCATTTTCAAACGTTTTGTTGTACGCAGACGACCCTAAGCTTGAGAGATTCACTTATGACCTTTCCGATGAATCCAGTCCACAATCGGGTCTCGGCACACTGTGTAACTGGTGCAGGTTTACCAAAATACCGTCGAGTTTGGTGTAATGTAAAGTCATGCGGCTTCCTTATTGCAATGTGACCTCGTATCACTTTGAAAGTGTTACACTTCGTGTATCTGAACAGAAGAAAGACTTTCTGTCAATTATCGCCCAGGACTTATGTCTCTGCGATAACTTCAAGATGGTGGTACGCAGGGCTACTAATGCCTTTGAATTCATCAACGTTAGCCTAGGCTGCCCAACCTCGGCAAGCTTCGTTACCATTTATTTTGTCCTAGTTTACCCTTCACGAGAAGTAAATATTCAAGCCTGTTCACCTTGTCATCGTATGGATGCGTTATTGCTTTAACAAGTACAGCGCAAGACTACAAAGCAAATTAGGGGCCTTCGGTACCTGAGTTATCAGGGCAGAATCTGATTAACCTGGAGTTCCGAAGGATGGGTAGCGAGAGCATGCTAGCCCACAAAATGCTAACCGAACTGCAATCACCCCTGCTCATCCATCCTACCAGAACTGAACATGCAAGTTCAAGAGGGAATAGTTTCAGTCTTAAGCGTCAACGCTACCGTTTGCTTTGCCGGCGTCATTCGTTTGCACTCCGAGTGGCCCTCTTCTGGAACAACCTGACAGAAAAAGTCGTCTCACCACCATTCCTTGACGGAACCAAAGTGAGATTGGACATATATCTCAGGGAAAACTCAGATATTTTTAGTCCGCCTGCTCCTTCAAACAATTTCCGAAAAGAAGGGCAACCAGCATGGACAGAAATACATAAATCAGCGTGGCTGACATGTTGTGGTGTCTGTTTTGTACAACCTGCCTGACGAGTGTCTGTCTCTATGTCACGTTGAATGTCTCGTGAGCAGGTGCACGTGTTGTGCGTGCTTGCGATTGCCTGATGTGGACAATTGGATAATTGCACCATACCAATTTCTCTTTGCATCTGTTCATTTATCAACTCCGCGCTTATTCCCCTGATCGATGCCTTTGCGGCAGCCCTCCTCAGCGCAAGATTGTCCGTGGCCAAAGCCGTCGTTCCGTACCATCCAGGGGTTGGTCAATAAAAGGTCTTAAACTTTTCTGGATCCGCATGGGAAACCCGAGGAACCCGCGGAGCCGATGTTTCAAGTAGTTCAAGGTCACATCAAAGGATATGTTCAAACGCAATTGTCTGATGTAACTAGGGGTTTTTGTGTCCATTCGCCGCAGAGGTTTTCTCTGCACAGCAAATGTTTGTGAGAATACGGAAGGAACGCAACTTCACGTGTGAAATGGGAAAGTTAGGAGTGGTCGTACGTGCTATAACGAATAATGCATATGTAATTTTTTGACAGACTTCATGCGATGTTGGTACTTTCGTGTTAGTCAACAGAGTATTTATCGTTACCAAGCAGTTGTCATAATATTTCGCGACCAGCAGCTGCTTCTGGAGTGACTACTACGTGACAGTCAATATCCTGTAGGGGATGTTCATGTCGGCCTGCTTTATAGAGCTGGTGTTCGAACTGACATCCAAAGCTTGTAACGCAGAGTTTGTCGAGTGGTTAATAGGGGAAGTGGGTTTGAAGCACAGGAGGCAATAAAAGTGGTGAGTGGAGGTTTTAAGGCGATTTTCAGAGGTATAAGGGAGAGATCCTTTTGCTAAATCTCGCGAAGTTTTGTGTGGAGAGCTTTTGCATGACAGCCGATAATCGGTTGCTACCAGCAATCATTAGTTATATCTTGAAGGCCTATCAGGATGAATGGATTATTAGAAGTGGGCATACATATGTGAACAAATATGTGTGGATTATAAACCTGATAATAATATGTGCGTGTTCTAAGTATAACTGTGTACTAATAAGCTGTAATTTTATATTCTGCATCAATCTGGGTAATGCGTGCGCAATAACGCGCGTGGACAAAAGATTGTTCATTTTTTTAATGGTTCCGTGAGCGTACAATGGATCAAAGGCTGGATGATAGTGTAAGTGGATTATGGGGATACCACGACTGTATCAAGTAAGATACTTTCAAGGAGAGCCTGAAAGGGAACCGGTTTGTGTGTTAATTGCAGGTGAAGGCTGAATGTTTCCCAGGAACCCTCGAAAGGTCATCAGACGATACGCAAAGTTCGAATAGACATTATGTTAGATGGCGTAAGATAGCTGTCCAGGCCCTTTCTAAAACGCTGAGTGGATCGGATTTCATTCGGAAGTTTATTCCAAATATAGGAATATTTTGCATAAGACGTTGACACACCTTTTTCCGAGCTGGCAGGGTTGGGAAAGTGGAACCTTTATTTCTTAGACCATATGAAGAAGCTGTGTTGAAAATGAACGACGAACGCTGTAGTGATGGCGTCCGAGTGTATCAGTTTATACAGAGATGCTAGATTCAACATTGGTCTTCGTGACCAAAATTGATCAGTACCAAGTGTTCGACAACGCTCACCATGGGCGGGTAAGAAAAAACATTCTAATGAGCTTTTGGTAAACGATCGTCGAAGATTTTCCAATCCAAGCCGATTGGTCCTACGAAGGTGGCAATTAATGAAAATGCAATACTCAAGTTGAGTTCAAACAAACATTTTGCAAAGAGCCAGCCTTGCAGCTAGCAGTCTGAATGCCTATTTGGTACAGCCTATTGTTCGTTCAGTTTTACCACCTGAAAGCGTACTTGTTCGGAGAAATTGAGGGAGTTTGAATATCATATTCCTAGATCACGGACGGAAGTGGCGTTGTGTCAATATAATGATCCTTTAGTGGGACAGAACCATTGGGTATTTGACAACCATAAGTGATAATGTTCGATTTGTTTGCCTAGAACGTCATGAGTCGACGATGCTAGGTGCTGTGATATATTTTGCAGACAGAGGACGAAGTTGCTGGACCGCTGGAATGTGTAAACGGATTTTCATATCGTCAGCAAGCAGAAGGGGATTACCATGTTTGATAACATCGCATACGTCATTTATATACATGAGTAAATGCAACTGTCCCAGAACGCTTTCTTGGATTACCCCACCAGTCACTGTTTCAGGTGTTGAGCAGTGCCCTTCCATTTCGACAGTTTGAGTTCGGCCTTTATGACATGACGAAGGCCAGTTATGCAAGGGGACTTGCATGCCAAAGGGTTTTACTTTTATCAACAGGCATTTATGGGTCACACGATCAAAAGCCTTTTGCATGTCTAGGAGTATGATACTCACTGCATTTCCTGCGTCGGCGGACATCGATATATGGTTTAAGAATTCCAACTGACATGTCATGCAAGAGCGCTTACCAAGGAGACCGTGCTGCGAAAGGTTTATATGGTTTTGTAACCCTAAGAACTCGACAACGGGCACTTTCATTACCCTTTCGAACCTTCTGGAGTAGACTGATGTGTGATTGATTGGACGATAGTTACCAAATTCCTGCCTCGGACCACTTTTGTGGCGAGATATAATGATCGAGTTTTCCATTTGAGAGGAAAGGTGCTGGATAAAAGGGATAGCGTGAACAAATTTAGTAAAAGGATGGGCACATCCTTACCTCCTTGCTTGATAACCACTGGTGGGACACCATCAGGTCTAGGATGGATTGAGGGTCTAGTGGTATCTAATTGTGAACAGATACTTCCAACCTCAAACGGCACGTTGTTAATGCTTTGCTTGCATTTAGTAGAGCGTTAAGCGGTAACCACGTGTACTAGCCCACCGCTGAACCGCAAGACAGATTAACGAAAACCGTGGATGCGATCAAGGAAACGTGAAGGTTTACCTCATCTTTCAATGAGGATCATCAACGAAGCGAGCTCTTATCCTCTAGAGTTATAACTGTCACTATAGTCCTTCATGAAATTTCTCCAGTTTATCAGTGGATTAGTTTCATGTCCCTCCGCTTGCTACTGAGCGCAAGCTTTTCTTCGTTCATATAACGCCGTCTCGTCCTGTGTTCTATTTATTCAAACATAGTGCTGCAACTGCATTATAAAGTAAGAGTGTTAATGTTTTCACCGCATCTGAACTCAAGTATTCAGCCCGCCAGTCCTATTGTGCAGTAATATTCAACTGAAACATATGGGATAATCAATCGCGTTTTCACCCAGTCTGTAGTCAGTATGCGATGTGAAGAAAGTGAAATGTTTGATAAATTTCTCGGTTTCTATTTTGCCTCTGATGTACGAATGACCGTATTCCAATTTAAGCATCTTAGTAAAGAGAAGGTATCTCCAATCATGCATTGACCGGACAATAAGAATGCGACTGTCGGGGTTCTTTGGTTCGAATTTATGAGGCCAAATGTGACCATTGCCAGTTTGGTACTTCTAGAACGTTTTGTTCCAGAGCGGACATCTTAACAGACGAGTTTCCTCTGGAAAATGTGAGATCCAGAGTATGCCTTTGTCTGGCGGGCGTTTGGATGTTTGTTCCATCCATTAAGTTGAATGCATGAAAGTAATTCAGCTTGCTTTGATGGAGCTGAGAATGATTTCCAGGAGATATTAGGCATGTTAAATTCACCAGCTATTAGTTTGTGTTCGCAAGGCACGTTTGATATAGACTTATAACCATTACAAGGTAAGTCAAGTCACTGCTAGTGGAATTAGGCAGTCTGTAAATGCATCCTACAAGTAACTCGAGAGAATCTATAGAGACCATTAACCGCGACAAGTACATTTTTAAATTACCCCAATTTAATAGTGGTTTGTAGAAACGACGCGGCAGAAGATTCACGATTGGAGTGCACGTTCAGAGCTTGGAAAGCAATATGGGTGGCTAAAATCGTCTAGTATTAAAACACTACATCAAGTTAATTCGATGGCTTTGTGTAAAGCGGCGACTGAGTTACCATCGCACACTTTCACTTGCGGGCGTGTGACGTGTAAGGGGCTCATTGGAACAAAGGCTGATGCGTACCGAAACGAATTCGGTTACTAGACGAATTGGCGAATCGTCTAATTTCATCTGGCCTCTGTGGATATAAATAGGTACAAATGCTACACCGCAACCTCGCTTATCCGCAGCCCATTTTTTTTTGAAACATTCATATTCGCGAGGTTCAGTCCTATGTCCCATATATCTGGCCGGATCCACGTCTCTGTAATCGCCATAATGTCAAATTTCCATTCCACACGCAGCAACCTCAGCTCCGGAGGCTTAGTCGCCGAACTTGGAAAGTCCGCATGCATACAGTTCCAGTCACTTTGGTTAATTGCAAATGTCCCTGATGTTACTGTCAGACTGTCGGGTATCAAGACCCGTGGACTGGTGATTACCGAAGGTTTAATTACATGTGGACGGGAGTCGACTCACGAAGAGTCGGCGAGAACACGTTTTTTGAGAGAACTCGTTCAGAGCGATCACAACCAGCTGAGTTACGCAACTATCGAGTTTGATGGCTAGAAATGAAGGTGACAAGTTGCCCAAGTTTTCTGGGGAGCGTTGCGTGAATCCCAATATCTTCGAGCACGTTCGACTGATGACAGTGCCATTGCCGTTCACGGTAACCCATACTACGGACCATGTAAGCCTTGACGCAAGTTCCAACTGTCAGCAGTTTTGGCGCGTACAGATGGTAAGGTGGCTAGCGCTGCTAGCATTCTCTCGTTACTCTAGTATAGATAATATCACTTAGGAAAGAGCTCACCTGTGATGTACCGTCACTGGGAGAGGCCGTTATCTGGTAGCCATGTCGGATTGGACGGCTGTAACACTCCGTGTATAATTAGACTTCGGTCAGGGTTGTCGAAGAGATTCTCCCGATCTGTCGTCTCCTGTTCTTCCTAGTAATGAGAGGTATGGTACGTATAGGGTACGTCTGCCATTCGATACACCATCGAAGAGATAATAATATAATAATGGATATTTCAGATCCTTTGAGCACTCATGACCGATCAAATAAAGATACACGCTCCTTGTATGGTAGACAGACTGTTTCACCTGCATTTCCTAAGATATTCGTATATCAAGCTGTACTGAATTGGTCATTTTTTCCGGCGTGTTGCATACACTAGAGATTACATGATATCCCTTATATTAAGATATTGACAATCCACGTCCGTATTGTGAATAGACTGAGATAAGAAAAGACTGGACTGAATCCAACTAAGGTCTGGACGTCAAGAAGAAGTTTGTCAAAATTTTCCATGTTCGATGAAAATGCTGAGTAGTTACATCAATTTTTGTCTCACAAGGTTAACACTGACCTAATGGTCAAGGTCATGCCAGAAATCCGTCATCTGAGGATGGAGAAAGTGGCCGGTCGAGAATTCCGCCGTTACTTGATGCAGTTGGTTCCGGAAAAATGTGTCGGTAAGGTTCTTGTTGCGATGAGAAGTGAGGACGCTCAGTATATACAACCGCTCATACTCGTTTGCGAGAAGAAGTGGCGTGGTTCTCTGAATACTGAGACTTCGTTGTGTTCTCGAATTTGACGATAATTTCACAGACCTCGCGGCAATGTGTCTTTTGAGCGCTATCTCAATGTACTGAGAGCTTTTGAAGTTTTCTTCTGTAGACACGGAAACTGCTCCAGAGCAATCCGACTTGGACTGCGAAAGCCGTTGGATTTTGGTCGACTCGCAGCCTATCTCCAATATTGTGACAGCACAAATCTTGGAGCGTAATTGGCGGTCATGGTTTTCAAGTTCCAACCAACGATGTTGCCAGCGGTTCTACAAGGTGAGAAACGATTATGCAGTATGGGCTTTTGAATTTGTGCCAGTGACAATCTGCTCCTCAGCGTCTCTGGGACTGCTGTTATCATCATTTGCTTTGCCTTCTCTATTTCCTCTATCGAGAGATTCTAATCCCCTGGCTACCAGGCTTTTCAGTCCAGGAGGTTTAGCTGCACAGATTCTCTCGCCACTATTTTTCATCTATACGCCCCGGTTAACAGTACAAACTTCAGTGGTACTTTTGTGATCATCGCGATCAGCTATGAAGGAGGCAGTCAACCCGGTCTCTAAAGTTAGCTGCTGAACCTCAGCCGTACAAACTGGAACCGTCAAGCTCTCATGCAAAAGTGGAGGTTTGGGAAACACTGTGACGAGGGTTGGCGGAATATTTGTCTGACAATAGACCTTATCGCGTGTTTGAATTGTAATAGGACAGCTGGAAGCGCCGGTGCATTATTAGTCGGACATACTTTGAACGGGAGTGCGTTGAATCCTGTTCTGTGTTCATCACGAGCGAAGACGAGACAACCAACAGTGTCATGTGTTGGCTCGTTATGAGGCGCAGCCATGACTTCATTCTTGCATACCCTGTTAGCCAAACGCTGGCATCTGCGAAGACGTGGACCCTGCTGCTTAGAGTTGAGAGGTTTGGTACACTTGATGCACGGACTGTGCTCACCTTTGACGGCTACCTGATATCTGTCGTTTCGGGAGACCATACATCAGAGAACAAGCTGAAGCGCCAACGGATTTTGTCAGCAAGCAGGCGAAAACTAACATTCTAAACTCATTACTGGGCGCTGAACAGTAACAAAGACAAGACGCACGGAGAAGTGTGTCCCAAAGTCAGATTATATTAGCTTGCTATTCCGGTAAGAGTGAAACAGATGAAGTGGAGACGAAGCAACTTGCGAACGAAAAATGTCAAATCCTGTGTGATCGTGTGATAGAAATAATAACGTACTTTTTCTCAACGCACTTGTGAGAGACGGGTTCGGATTTGCGCAATCACGGCAGATAATTACAGACGGTACAAAGCAACGAATAGTTACCTAACAATACAAACATGGTGTCTGTCAGCAAAGGAAACGTAATCAGAGAGGAAGGAGTTGCAGTTCACAAACGTTTGATGCACGCACCGGGAAAGAAAATAGTTTGCTTGTTCCAGATTCAGTCTAGGGCCCCAGGAAGATCGCCGTGCGACTAACCGACTTTACTGCATTACAGCATTGCCGTATCCATACGACGATGGAACCGAAGACAATAATACAGACAGACTGGACTTGTGATAATATTTAAAGTTCCAAACACGCCACATCAATCGTGAACGCCCAGCCACATCGACACCACTACACGCATATACCATGCACAATTACCGAGTTACTTCTTCAAGCCACTTCGTAGTTACGCCCTATGCCATCACGTCACCAGAGCGACTAGAAGCTAGCGTTGGACCAGTGAAAAAACACACTCGGCTAAACTTTATCACAATGAATACAATACAATTACGACGACTTCATGGCACGAGACCTTCGAGGACGGCGAACCTTAGCACAGGCACCAAGGCCGAACACACACCTCACCTCTCCTACATTGACAACATCCCCCCTCAACGATCTTTATAGATTGCTTCGAAACTCGCACAGATCGAGCAATGAGCAACGGTCAGCAAGATGCAGACCTTCAGCGCTGTCAACACATCCGACCAAGCTTGACGCTCCTCATGACACCAATAAAATCCCCGCTAATTCATTCCTCATACCCCACACCCCAAGTAGGGTTTAATATATTCGTCGGTTATTTGCACCCCACGTAACAGGACACATATTCCTCGCATAACGCATGCTGCAATCACTTGCATAGACGCCGACGAGCCGACACCACATTATGGGGCGAGACTAAAGCAAACCACCGCGCCCAGACCAAGACTTCAATCCAGCGTGCAACACTGGACTAAGCGTGACAGTTCGAATCATGACGCAGCTCTGGTAACTGAACGCACCATACACACGACAGAACAGCTCTGTTCATGAGTTAGATGCAGAGATTACTCCCACCTAACCTTCTCCTTCGTACGGTGTTTAACTTAGAGAATACACAGCCAGTGGAATGGTTTAAATAACCAGGAAGGCAGGCTCGGAGAACTCTTAGTTGCGAGCCCAATTATTGGTATATTTAACGACCGGAGAACCCAGCCGGTAGCGATTGAGACCGCTGAGTCTTTCGCTGTCATAAATCACGTGACTTCACAGTCCGCGACATGCAGGCCAATATGTCGCAACATACAGCTTCCCACTCATAAAAACTCAACTGACTGCTACGGATATTGAGCTTTATGCATTAAAAGTGAAATAGGTCAACGACTCGCTCGGTAAAACACCTCCAGCAGACAAATCTTTGTGGAATCGTTTGTGGTGTAGAAAAATTGAACAGGATTACATTTGGTGGGTTGCCCGCGGTAGACTGGGACACAACTCACCTTTACAGCTTCCCATATGGACCGTAGAGTGAAACAGTTATCTGATAACGTCAATTGTAATCGTTTTTGGGCTAAGCATTCCGTCGGCCGGTAGCCACCTCAAATTCTAACAGAGAAACTGGCCTGGATATATAATTCAACAGAATGTGTGTTAAACCTCTGGATTTGAATGGTTAACCTCTTTCTAGATGGTTCGATGTGTTGCAGTGTGTCTCTGTCACCTGCGCCCTGAATCCGATCTACAGCCTCGTTCTAATAACAACGGGTCACCTAAACCCAACATACCGATCATTAACACTATAGACTTATCTATTACTGGGTTTAGTGACGTTGCAGCCCGTGCCGATTTTGACGATCGTCCCTCTCCTAGATACTATGCTTTCTCACGACGACACAATTGATGGTCCACTTCCACAGCTTCCAGCCGTAGACACTACAACCCATTTATAACCTCCCACCGCTAACCACTATATTGCTAGTTTTTCAATTTTTTCCACTAATTATCGAGCAAAACATGAGCCCATGACACGAGGAAGCGGTAATGTCAGATTGGCCGTCGCGCAGGATAAACCGGGTCGCCCTATCTGTTGCACATGCAGGGTGGATGGGCGAAAATATGTTACTGCCAGACACACCCTCCATACTGCCGCACACCCAACATTGAATCCTCGAGCAGATAATGCTCACTCAAGTCTCAGTACCCGAAGACCAACCTGAGACAGGTCCGGGGACGCAAGACGTCTGCGTTGGAACATGGAATGTGCGCACGCTGCTGGATCGATGCAGCGCACAGGACGGCCAGAACGGCGCACTGCACTGATCGCGATGGAACTGCGTCGCTATGGAATCGACGTAGCAGCCTTGAGCGAGACAAGGCTTGCGGACCAAGGTAAGTTGCGGGAAGCAGGTGCAGAATACAAAATCGACTACGTGGTGACTATCGAAAAAAAACAAATCATTTCTCTCAATAACCTTGCAAATATGAGCCGTTTAGATGTACAACCCTTTGTCTCATCGCAACACAACTGTTATGCTCGAGAAAGTTCATATATTCGTCCTGAAATTTGCACTTTGGTACTTCACGGAAAATTTAAAAAACCTTTTCGCGCTTAATAGACCGTTTTTTACTTGTTCCGGCCTTGAAACACTATACCAGCGAACTACAAATTTGTTGTGACAAATGTTCCTGAGGAGCAATGCGGAATTCCGGGCGAGTCGGAGTACGATCGACCTGGTGTTCGCTGCTCGACAAATTCAGGAGAAATGCCGGGAACGGAACCAACCCCGGTGTGTGTAGGCTTCAGTCATATCTTGCTAACCGTCTGTACAGGGTGCGCGTTAATAGCGTATTCTCTACCTGCAGGCCTAGCCTCAGTGGAGTGCCCCAAGGTTCAATTCTTGGTCCGCTACTATTTTTGATATTTATCAACGATCTTCCACTCTCAATCACTTCCCCGTTATTACTGTTTGCGGACGACGTCAAAATTTGGCGTGCCAACAACACCACCGATGATTCTGTTATCTTACAGAGAGACCTTGACATTCTATTCAACTGGTCTCGAGTGAACCGACTCGACTTTAATGCTGGTAAGTGTAAAGTCATGCACATCACGCCGTATTCCGACTGTCACGGCGGGCCGTCAATAGCTGGAATGCGCTACCAGCGCAGGTGGTGCTAGCACCCAATGATGTGGTTTCAAGCGGCTCCTAGATGCACATATGATGGCGCGCTGGAAGAAGGAGGATAGTTAACGCCCTGCTTACTCCGGTGTCGAGACGCTCAGTGAAGAGGCTCACACAGTCGGCGACTCCTGCCTTCTATCAATGAAGCAATGAGCAATAATGCAATATATGTTGGTCAAGGCGAGCCTTGAAAATTGTTACAGAGCTGGCAGAAACAACATGGCTTGGAAGAGCATTCCAAG
The DNA here is from genome assembly GCA_014220965.1 of Paragonimus kellicotti. Classification (NCBI taxonomy): domain Eukaryota; kingdom Metazoa; phylum Platyhelminthes; class Trematoda; order Plagiorchiida; family Troglotrematidae; genus Paragonimus; species Paragonimus kellicotti. The sequence goes on along the minus strand of LOND01028686.1, from coordinate 179 downwards.
CCTTGCAAACACGCAATGAGAAAAAGCTGTCTACATTCTAGTCTGCTATGTTGGACCTCTAGTTTAGGGGGTGGCCCCTCAGTGTCAAGCTATTTCCCCTGTTGAGCATTGGCCGGCAAGGATGATCCGGGGACTTCATTATCAAAAAGGTTAATACCAAATCACCTCTAAGCCGACGA
>LOND01028685.1:27753-43803 GCA_014220965.1 Paragonimus kellicotti | reverse complement strand
TCTCCACTACCCACGGCCTGAGTGGCTGCCAGGTCATTTAGATTGCTCGGGTCATATGTTAAATTGTCATGACAAACTGTAAGTTCGTAAGCCAACTCCACCATGGATAGATTCATTAACATCTTTTCGATGTTAAGTTCAACTAAGAAATAAAGAAAAATTTAGTCAGACTTTTCCTGATGAGAACTGCCTTTACCATCTCTTCAACCAAGTACACACTGTCGGTAAACTTACGTTACAGTCCACGGTGATTATTAGGGGGAATCAGTTGATGTTCAGTCATAAGCTCCGTCTAATTTACACAACTTTACTACAACCCCATCTACAAGGCACCGTATAGGTGCTACAATAAACTAATAGGCAACACCTATCATCCTTGTTTTGAAACAATTACTGATAGTTGTGAACAGTGGTGGTGTCGTTCGTAGCTCGGGTTGATGGTTTTGGTATTGGTATGTTCGCCGAGCTTGGCATTTAGGTTGCAAACGTTTCATCACCAAACGAGGTGACATCATCAGTGCGTAAGTGTTTCACGCTCAAAAACTATACGCTGAAACACTTACGCACTGATGATGTCACCTCGTTTGGTGATGAACCTAAATGCCAAGCGTCGGCCGAAGCCAGTAACCCCCAAGGGAACCTAAATGCCAAGCTCGGCGAACATACCAATACCGAAACAATTACGATTTTTCCACTGAGTTGCATGGAGGAAGCTGATCGTGAAGCTTGGTTAATGGAGAATGTTAAGGAAATGGAAACCGCTTTTGCTTCAGGGAACATCGGCAGACTCTTCAAGCTTATCTGTGCTACTGGTCCCAGGTGACCGTCTATCAGCGAGATAGATGACACTCATTTTTAATAAGTCCAGAGGATTATAGTGGTGAGCAGAACACTGAGGGCCAGTTAAACTTTCCTCCTGCTTTTACTGTTAGCACTTTGGTCGGTAGATTTAAAACCACCCACTGAGACTGAGGTATCGCAATTGCATTTCGGTTCTCAAACGTAATAAGGCTGCTGGCCCAGATAATCTCGTACCGGCACTTCAAAGAAGGTGGCAAGTCATTGGTAGGAGCTTTAACTTGGTTTTCTCAGCAAGTCCGAAACACGGAAAATATCCGTTTCTGCTGGGTTACTCGAAAATAGCTCCCACATTCAGAAAAGGAGTCCGCGGCTTTCGCGAAAACCATATAGAAATCAGTTTGACTCCAGTTATCAATCGAGTTCTGACATTCATCATTATTCGTCGACTCACTGCAGTTCGGGAAGTAAACATTAGGGAAGAACAGGCAGGGTTTCGCCCTGGGCGGGGTTGTATAGATCACATTTTTACTCTTCGTCAAATTCTGGAGCAGCGTCATGTGTACCGCCGGCCAACAATCGCCGTATTCCTCGACTATAAAGGTGCGTTCGATTCAGGTGGATCGATCTAAAACTTTTAGAGCAGGTGTACCGAACCAAGTATGTGAACACACTGCGGATGCCTTATTCTCACACTCCAACGTTGAACTGTCTGATAGGTTCAGCACCAGCAGTGACATACATCAAAGTCGTGCATTTTCAGCATTATTGTTTGTTTCTCACAAATGAAATACGGGATGACTGTCTGTGGTAGAAAAAAATGATGACGTGGATCTCCTACCTGACTACACAGACGACAATGCATTGTTCAATCACGTCCAAGCAACACAGACAATGCTAGACATTATTTCACACTTCTGCTAAATACTTCGGAATGCATTTTGCAGCCTCAAAATGCTTCTGCAAGATTGTTGTGATTACGTAGATTTAATGTTAGATAATGAAGTCATGGAGGTTGTTGACCGGTTTGTGTACCTGGGAAGCTGCATCAGCAACGGAGGTGTAGGAATGAAATAGAAACGCGCATCTCTGAAGCTTGATCGGTATTCGCTGATTTAGGACACCTGCGCCAACAGAGAGTCATCTCTCTGATACTTAGGGGTCGCATATATAGAGCAACTGTGAGGGATGCACTACTTTACGGCAGCGAAACTTGGCCACTCAGGGTAGAGGACGTGAACCGTCTTCAGGTATTTGACCACCGATGTCTGCGTTCGATCGCTCGTATCGGGTGGCACCAACGAGTAAGCAACGAGGAGGTTAGGAAGCGGGTATTTGGTAGTGATTGTCAAACGAGTTCTTTCGTTCAATCCTCACAGTTGAACATTATTTGAATGGTTAAGCTGTGTGCTGAGGATGTCAGCTAGTCGTCTGTCACACCGAGCACTCTGCCGACGCTGCGGTCGACTGGCGTAAGGTGCGAGGTGGACAGATGATGACCTGGCGTAGAGAAATGAAATCGTTCACGAAGGGTTGGTCACTGTAGATCGGGTTCGTCTCCCGGGCTGGGGCCCTCGTGACTCACAGAGTCGGTAGCTGGGGAACCTTGCTGAAATGGCGGTTAATCGAGCTCAGTGATGTCAATGTTGTTAATGCTTGGTCGAGTCATCCTTGAAGTAGGTGCACTTAATGAGGCGGAGATAGTGAAGTCGGTAAGAACGCGTTACCTGCACTTACTGCATTGTTTGTTAGCATGCTTTGGATAAGCGATGTTGAATGTTTAAGTACAGCTTTACCTGATTTTAGTAATCTGGTCCCCCCCATTTCATATTTTTATCCTTAGCTATAGCTTACTCGTTCACTCGGTTGTAGGGCAGTTAGACGTGAAGGCAAACACCACTGATATACTGCTGTTCCTGAGAACGATAAAAATCCCTACACTAGTCTGTTCTGAGAATTGTTGAATGGGGGATGGACATCAGCGGGAAAAATCGATGTATTATTGTCAATGACGACGAGAAGGGTTAGACAATTAGGAAACAGAAGTCGAACAAAGTCATAACGTTGAATCCGCATGTTGCACGATTTAGGTCATAAAAATATTTACATACTGACATTCGAAAAGAGAGAGAACGAACGAAGAAATATGCACTCAGAACGAACGAGCGAATTTAAAAACGAGAACAAAAACGCACAAGTGATATAAATGGCTATGAGAAAAAGGAGAACGTGCAAAAAGTATCCCGTTGTCGCACAGATGCCGTACGTAGCGCGTTCCCGAGGGAAAGGAGGAAAACCACAAAAATGTGGCAAATTAAATTAAATATATAAAAAAATGAAACGAAATTAAGGTTAACATGAGTGGAAGGAAGTGAAGAGAGAAATATCAGTTAACACTAGCAAAATGTTCACCAAGTTTCCTCACCACGAGGTTGCATTAAAACAGAAAACAGATGAAAAAGTCCCGAAAACGCTTTTTTTTAAATCGTCGTGAAACCAGTTCAGTTAAGTGCGATGCAAACCAATGAAAGACATTATTGTTTTGTGTCAAAAATGAGTAACAGCGTTGTTCATTACCAATAGTATCAGCCCGCTTTACTTCCCAGCGAGAGCATCCACAGTATGTGTGAAGAGTGAAGACTATGTGATAACGATGGCAATCGAAATGAGAATTGAATAAAAACAAAAGAAACAAAATAACAAGAAAAGAGTGCATGCACTGTAGGTAAATGCATCAGACTGGCTAGGTGGTACGACCGTCATATAACTCACCTGGTCGTTCAACAAAATAATGTCTACTAAATCGATTCGAGATCGGCGCAGGAATGAATACAACCAAAGCAGTGGGAAAACCTGGGTTGCATTGTTTGGGTGGGATAGCGAAGGCGTGTGAACCGCAGATATTCATGCTCCGGTTGAGTTTTCTTTTCTAACAAAGTATTGCAGGACGAAATCGAGCTGGTAAGGTTAGTCTGTCAAGACTTCCCCATCGATGTTGAGTACGTGTACGTTGGAAGTCATCGTGGAACGTATCTTCCATTACGCGAGAATACGCCTGTAAAGAAAACAGATTGTATAAGAATATTCGATCATTCTCCCATAGGTAGTAACTAGTAACAGACGAATTGACATACAGCAAACGAAAATCCGTCCCATGTTGTACGCATACGCGTGCTCAATTGCGCTTCGTTCAAACCATCAAACGATTGATTCTACACCATCACAAACGCAGCTCGTCTAACGCTCCCTTCTTTTAAGTTGAGTGCCAGCCGGTTCACTTATAGTTGCGGCGACACTGACACCGCCAGAACTAACTGACAACTATATCAGTGAGTAGCAAAACACGTCCCGAAATGGTTGAGAAGTAGCAGAAAAGGCAACAATCTCAAACTAATGAACCTGTTGTTCGAAATCCCACCTCACAACTATTAAACATATCACAGTAACAGGTCACCAAGTTGACTCATATAAGCTTATTCAAAATACTAATACGCAGTCAGAACGCGAAGTTATTGGAGGCCAAACTGGAACAACCTTATCTTTCTTCTCCTCGTCTGATACCGCTCAGTGTTTTGAAATCCTCCGCCGTATTGCGAGACTTACGAACACCCTGGATATGATAGAGGCAATACTAATACCTCTGTAGTTGTTACACGATGTTGTAGGATCTTTCTTGGAAACGGCGATCATTGGTGATAGACCCGTTGCGAGACATCTCTTTAGCCACCCGTAGTGATCAAAGGAGTGCGGGAATTTCAGACAACATCTTGTCGTCATTGCCTCTGAAGAGAGCCAGAAAAAAGAGGTCCGATCCCAAGCTTTACCATGTTCCAATAAATTAAACTACAAGGTCACTTTGCCTTCTGATGGAACACTGCCGAGAGGGTTACAACTGTTGATCGTTGAAGGAATCACAAGTCCCAATCCTCACGAGGAACACGTTCAGAGGAGCAGTCAGCAAAGTTGAAGAGTGCACTACCTGGGAACGCTCTCGGATACAGTGAGGTTGCATTCAGTAGAGAGCCGTAATCGTAAGATAACCGGTTCTTCGTTGTAGATCTTTAATGTTCTGATCTGATTACTCACCTATTCCATGCATTTGTACTTACGTATTAATGTCGTTTCGTGGACAGCTATGAAGAGTAACGGAAAATCCGATCACGACAACGGTGGGTGGGACTCACAGACGGAAATGTACATATATAATATGAATTAATATCGATTTAATTTGTTCGTGGTCGCAAAGACACCTAAGCTAGTCATCTGGCTTCTTGAGGGAGGTTACCGGGGATATTGAGCAGGCTACTTCGGACACCGGAGGTAATGTTTTTGGATAGACATAAAAATAGTAACAGTACGAGGTTGGAAAAAGTACCAGGGTTGTTTACTAAAAAGCCACGAAAAATCACTCTAGATTTCGTATCAAACAAAATAGTATCCATTTTAATAGACGCGTCATTACTTCCTTCAAGTCGAGTACTTTAAGCACCCAATTTTACTCTAGCTCAAATGTAAATGGATTACACGGTGAAATCATATGGGCAAGTGCAAGTGTAGTTATGTGCAGGTGGGATAGGATGATTCGCAGCACAATCTCAAAACAACGAATCATTATCAATGAACGGAAGCGCATGCAGGAAAGTCACCTGACCATAGTGCGCATAATTATGTAAAATAGAGAAGTATTAGATAGTGACATAGACTACATTAACCATACACCTTCAGACAGAAGGCAAATTCCACTAACGTAAGACAGATGCTGTTTCAAACCTTATTGATCTAAAGAAATGCATGCTTGGAAATGACGTTCCGTTTGCGGCAGTAAGCGTAGAAGTGGTTCGTACGCTGCTCGAGTATAGGTTAAGAACACAGTAGAGTATGAGTTAAATGATTCAAATAAACCTGGAGCATGAGAACACAGTAGCAGATTGTAGTTGTCTAAGCGTGTTTTACATGTGCCACTTATAGCAATGTGAACACACAAACAACGGTACATCTGGATCTAATCAGACAGGAATGTGAATGTTGAACACATATTCGACTATCAGATGATTGGCATACTAAAGAGCGAGACCGTAGCAATCGATATAGGATGAAGTCCTATTCAATCGGTGCATACACACACAAACAGAGACATGCTTCAGATCTTGTGAACAGGCAACTACATCCGTGTTGACATGCAAAATAAGGGGAATGCGGTCCTGGTTAAGAAAAAATCAATAGGGTTCTATCGTCGGGGGTTAGAATTACGGTAAAGTCGTCTAATAGAAGAAAGCAGTGACCGCATACGTACGGGCCAGCCGAGAACAACCAGCCTCATGGCATTTTCGAACGCTGCTCAGATGCCGAACAACGCGGCAAAATGACATACCACATTTCTTTTACTGGCAGGAGGTCGGAGCCATATGTTCTACAGAGCAAAAATCCTTTAGGCCCGAATAAACATGATAATCCATTCGCATTCGCACAAAATGCGAGCAAACAGTGGGCGAAAAACACAAAGTTGCTCATTTTTTTGGAATAATCTGATCGGTGTGTAACTGAAATAGCAAACCCTTTGCGCGAATACGTAAAAACAGAGAACACAGTACAGGATGCAGCGGACTTCAATAGAGAAACAGAATTAAGGAAAGGCAAGAAGAAACAACATCAAAATGGGTGTGGAAAAGTGCAACATCACTGTGTGCCAACACGGCACTAACGATCTTAAGTCAAGTTTCCTCATCTACGGAGTGCAACAACGCGCTGGAACCGGTTAGGCGAGAGGAAGAATAAGCTGAAACAGCTGGTCCACTGTTTGAAACTAGACATGGAAGGTTAATCCAGCAGGTCGTATGAGTGATTAAGTTTGTATTCAGCGCACATCAAATGAGACAAGTTAGCAGAACCCGTCTGACGAGGCTGAACTTGGCTCTCAAGGTCGATATGAACTGACGTCCAAACACGCTGTCTGATAGTTGAGCTTCGACTGAGAGAAGATTACATACTGCTACGATCAGCTATAATGAGATAAACCGTACTGTGCTAATTGTGATCAGTGAATATAAAATCGTCCATGATCTAGGTTACTGTTTGATTTGGCTCGATGCTAACGCAGGTGGTAAGTGTTGATAGTCGACCTGAAATTTGTTACCCTTGTCCAAACTTTTCACCGTCTCATCGGTTGCAAGAGTATGGCTGACATCTGAAGAACCTGTCAAATTCGAAAGTCAGGCAGCAAAGTCCCGAGCATAACATAAACAGTAGGATGGAACAAAACTGCATATAGAATAGATTTCGCATATTTTTCGATCATTTCACAACGAATGATGTAGCTATAACCGAAATATCGGTTTACGCAATGAGTAGCAGCAGTTTTATCTGCGTTAGCACCTGACTAAACTGGCTTCTGTGGTCAAGCTTGTCCGACGACCCTTCGCAACGATCACCGTAATTAAAATTGTATCATTGATCTCGACAGAATTAGCTGAAGTAGCTAGTGAACATCATGCAGTCCAGCCAGGACGAAAAAACAACGCACATAACGGCCTGCACACGTTCGTCACATAGATCAAGATATTCCCACTGCTGTCCCGTCCGATGAAATCTATTAACAGTATGCACCTGACCCAATCAGTACGTGATAATAACAAACTAACCTAAATACGATACCGATGCGCTCAACTAGCTCACAACACGACACTGTAGCTTTAACACGGTTCAACCGCACGGAATAAGCGGACGAATACGTGTGTTTGTTTATGAAGAATGTACACAATCATACCGATTGCCGCCTGCCTTGTTTCGCTTGCCACTAGAAGATAAATTGCCCGAGAATAATAGTAACCCCGTCAGGTTGGTGAACTCACATAATGAGGTTTCACATGAACGGTTGGACCAATACCTGGAGATTCCACAACGTTATTTCTATGTTTTACTAGCTCCTCGTCAATATACGCCCTTCGAATATTCTTTTGTAAACAAATTACTATGGCAACGACTATGTATGATCTTCAAAGCCCTTTTTCTCGTTCGAACGAACAGTGCACGTTTCCTATAGTTTGATGCAAATGTCTGAAGTGTGTCTGTCCGGACATGAACAGATAAAACAGAAAAACAATCTTTTTCTGATCTGAGGCAACAGCTTTTGGCAGAAATACAGAAGTACAGCATAAAAGCAAATATTCGATGAGGTTCAATCAGAGATTTTGCCCTGACATAGTTCTTAGTGTGGTTCCTACCCACGTCTGATTATGAAATTTGACTCCACCGTAACCGGAGACCATGAGGAAAAAACCGCTGATCAATAGTGTTGTGCAAGAAAAAGTTTACGCGAATAGCAATGTTACAATGCGGTTTTTGCAGATAAAGAGTACTCGGTTCCCGACTCGAGAGAGTGCCCACCACCTCAACTTGCTAAATTACTTATCGGAGCACGTACTAATGACGTCTTGATTGGAAGGAATGAAAATTCGTAACAAGGGAAGAGGGAGAAAGTGAAAATGACCAAACTGATATACAAGAGAAACAATAACTTCGGATGCCACTCTGTTGTTTGTGTCACGGAAGGGAGATGGCACACGAGATCCAATCCGGAGCCTCTGGCTCAACACCCAGAGCCAATGGCTCGGACCTCCATTCAATCGGTGATGAGAAGGTAGCCCAGCCCGGGGACGCAATGAACAAGACATGAGCGTTCCATTCCGAATACCGCCGTGTGCAATAGAAGTGCTACAAGCTCTTCCATTGTAATGAACGATAAGCCCGTAGTCACGGCCGACCGTTGGACGATTGGAGTGTTTTTCGTATGGAGGTATCGTTTCCAAACCCATTCTCTCACACTCGGAAGATAACAGTCCTGTAACCAGAAGAACTAATTCTGCTGTATAATCCTGTTCATTCACCATGTGGACAGCAGTGCAAACCCCACGAGTACAACCGTTTTCGTCTGTCATAATTGTCCCAGTACAACAGCATTGTACTGTGTAGCTACGTGGCACGCAAGTCTGACCACATAGCAAAGTAGCAGCACGAAGTACTACTGCTTTCCTGCGTTGTATTCGAAAAGAGGATCAAAACCAGTTTTCTATCGAAACGAACGTCTTCAACTACTGAATACGGGGAATCTCATTTACATCCTGGAGCCAAACTGTGTCAAAAGCTTTCAAATTGAAGATAGGTCCAACAAATGACCTCATTTTGAAGTCACTGGCTATCCAGCACGTTAAATATTGAAAGTACAAGTTACATACACGACAACGGAAAATAAATTTCAAAATGTTAGAACCGATTGATTACAACTCTGGGTCACTACATCACAGTGAACCGCGCTGGGCTCCTCTAATACTGATCTTAAGCGGCCTTGATGATGTTTCGGTCTTTTGAAATAAATCAAACAATTAGAGTGGTAAATTACTAGTATATTCAGGTCGAACAGAGTTGGTTTGTGACTGAAACGAATCGCTAAACTCGTCAATAATGACTGATACACAACAGCATTGTTGAAGTGGTAGCCGTTGTCCATAAAAAGGACTGTGCACGATGCAAAGCACTGCTTATGTAACATCTATGTGATTCTTTTGTATAGATGAAGTCTCTGGAAAGTGTGCGTTGTGGTGATCTGGTGTACAGCTACTACTTCTTCCACGTTCTGATTATAGTCGACGTGTGGTTTGTTATAAACTCACACCCTTATGTGGAACAAGTTAAATCAAAAGTCTTCTGTAAAACTCAAGTGGCAGTGCTTGTTGAATGGCGATTTGGAGGGGGAATGCTCTTTTGATTTGTCTCTTCGCAGGTACATGTTGCTCAGAGATAACTCGACAAGTTTCCTAAGTTACACATTGCCCGTGTCCTCTGAGACTAGCGTCAGTTCCAAAACACCACTACATGCAACTGACTTTCTCGGAAAGCGTGCAGCACGAAGGCTGTTACTTCTGACTCACAATGAATTAACACAGCAGTTCATTCGCGCGGCTTGTCAGGTATTGCCAGGTAATATTCTTCAGTGTAGACGCACATTAACGTTATAGGACATTTCATGCTCTCAGCATTCAATTGTCGCTGGAGTTCAACATAACCAAGAAGTCAGGGACTGCAAGCCAGATCAGTGAGCTTAGTTGGCCCCCAACTGATCTTGGTAAATTATTTATATCAACCACATTAAAAAGATAGCATCAGATTCCACATCTGTAAAAAAAACCATTGACCAAGAGATTGGAGGCAATGGCACCGACCGCTAAATGCTTACCCCACTTGAGGCAGCTTGACCGATCGATTAGGTTGACAAAAGTCGGGAACAAATTGAGTGAGCGAAGCACATGCAATTAGACCACGATGGTGCGATGAAAGTAGGACGGTAACCGCAGATTAACAACCTACTCTCTGTCTAGCGAATACACATCGAGCGTCTCAAATGTTTAGACTCAAGTCACGGAATCGCGGTGGCAACGGACTTTGCTCTGCAACAAAATTGTAGAAATTATAAACCTTATACCGCAATTCCACTTGTCGTTGAGTAAATCGTACTTGTTTGAACTTTCCTGTTCATCAGTGACAAAACTATTGAAATCAGTTAAATGAAATGCAATGTTCTACATTTTGACACAGTTGAAGACAAAATAGACTTCGCAGTTTGAAAATCGACGAAATATTGCGAAACATTGCTTCGTTCACTATGTATGCAGTGCATTCTAGAAGCTTGATGTGGATCGCGAAAGCGCGCGTAGTAGACGAGTAACACGTCCCAATATGATAATGTACATATATTCACTTTAGTCGGCATGCCGGTTAAAAAAGAAATGCGCGCTACCAGGGTTAGAGGACTGTCAGTCAAACTATCCCCTGAGTCTGGAACAATATTCATTTGGCAGCTCACAATATTAAGACCAACAGATGCAGTTGCGTTAGGTTCCCAGTAAGTATAACGCATCTTGCGCTGACGGATTCAAATCCATACGCTGTACCTCCTGTTCCCTAGAAACCGGATTCAAGAGAGATGAATAGGAGGAGTGACACTACCAGAGTTATCAGACTTTAATCTGCTAGCCTTTTTTGCTGGCCACATCTGAAGTACGCCGATATACATTAGTGTTGTTTGACAGTTATCAGAAGTTTACAGAGTAGTTTGGGAAGTCGTAGTCAGTTCAACCTTCAGAAAACACAATATACTTTCTCATGTCTATCATAACACTTAGTTATATGTCTCAAGCTACGTTGGTCTGTTGGGCCATGACCCTAGTACCTGTGCAAGCCACTTTGAAATAGTTAGTGAGGCGAAATATGTTGAAGTTGAAACTGAGATCGGACCGAGGGGAATGTAACGTTACGAGTGAACCGAATCCGCCTGGTCGCTGCGATCAACACAGGGATCGTAAAATTGTCTAGCTGTCCAGTTTAAGAATCTTGACGGACACGCGCATAGAGTTTGTCAAAGAACGACCCAGTTAAACTGATTCACATAGAGCTCTTGGGTTTTGGTTGATGACAAGGTTGGAATAACAGAAATTCTCCGCCTGTCACCCGCGTCCGTCGCCACCCACTGATCTTTCAGAATGTGCGAATAAGTAGTCAGGTGATTCTGTAACGAACCATTCGTTCAGCCAATTGCACCGTATCGAATACGGATGACTTCATTTTCTACACACAGTAGATGTGAGTCCTGATCAGATAGGATCACGAACATCGTAGGATTTGCGTCTCTGCCCTCTTCCCTATTAGGTCACCTAAATATTTTTTTTAATCAAGCGTTGTCCAGATGAATCGATACAGCAGTATATCCAGAAATATGACAGATCGGATGCAGTAGTACCTCTCTTTGGCAAAACAAGTCCTGATAGTGACACATTTTACAGACACTAAGCAAATTCTACAGAAAGCAAACGGTATTAGATCACTTCTATATCGCACATTACAACAGCAAGTAGAAGAATGCATCGCATTCACTACCGTCTTTTACGTTTGTTCACAGAGTCACCAGTTTCACGAAAGTCGGGGATAACATCCTCGGTTCGAGCTGCCTTGAACCACGTTGGAACAAAAAAAGTGAGACATTCCAACACTGGGCACATACTAGTGACCCACGTGAGCCAAAATATCTACATTCTAGAATGTGATGATAACAGTTATACCTGTCTCGACATCACTGTCCCGTTAATTTGTAGCGTGTAAAGATGACCTAAGGGGTTTCATCAGCATTAGGTTAACGGAACCCTCAGAGGCGTTCACACTTAGCGGTGCACATTAACGTAGATAGTTGAAAAGGGGACACCAGAATAAGACACCAACACTACACATCTGAGGCATGGCTGTATTCGTCATAACGGGCTTGTATGCTATGGATCACATCTATCACCTTCATAGCCCCAGCATGTTTCTGCTACCATTGTCCATTAGTGCTAACTGACCAAGCTCGGTCAAAACTCAACTTGGTGAAGTCGTCGCACAGATGTCTCTTTCATACTGCTCCGCTGCACTAGGGTAATCTGTGGAGTGTGTACGGCTTTAGAGACATAGAGCAATACCGGCGAAAGCTCTTGGGATACCACAAACTAGCATCAAGTCACGGTAAAGTGACATTGAGGTTTTTTAAGGAAGAAAACCTATACACACTTTAGCAAACATGCTCTTACTTCATGCTCAATAAGGCCTAAGTCCAGGATAAGTAGGAATAAAAACCAACAAGCAGTTAACATTGTTTTCCCCCATTTCATTCGGACAACGAGAGAACCGAACATGGGACAATAACCTTAGTTTCCGTTATTGTATGTGAGCCCGAGGTAGTGGTTGCATCAATACCAGATACGGATACATCACAGTTTTTTTCGACTGATAACATGGTCGATCCTAGAGAGAGTACAGCATTGAAAATTTGCTTATGAACAGATCAAGCCTGATAGAGATGACCGAAAGAAAAATGGATGTTGTTCGCTAGAGAGAAAACAAAAAGACAGGAAAACAGTAGGACGTATTGTTGATTGTCTCAAGGTTAGTAAAATAAAAGTACTGAAAGTTTTGATATGAAGGAAAAAATATCAACAAAGTGCAAGCGTTTGGAGATAAAGGAAGACAATGCAACTATGTTGATGTGTATACAACGACCTGAACGAGAGGATTTCGAATGGTTCTCAAGATACGCAGGATACATTTATCAGTGATGAAACTGCAATTGTTTTTGTGTGCCTCCAAAGCTAGTCTTCGAATTGGAAGATATAAATGTAGAGGTATCCAGTTTTACAAGAAGAGACTAACGGTTATTCGTGCATGCAGTTTGACAGATGAAAGTTAGGCTCCCATGGCAATCGATAAAAGTCAGAATCCCATGTGGTTTAGGAAGAAGAGTCATTCAAGGTTACTATATGCTCACACATCCGATCGGAGGAGTAAAGAAAATGTCACCAGTTCCGCTAGTGTGATACAACAATCAAAGATGAATGAAAAGGACCGATTACGTCGCAACCAAACAGCTGCAGGATTTATTACAATAAGCGATTCACATCATTTTGCAAATGAACACTTAATCCAGCCTATAACTAATACTACATACAGTTGAGTATTTTAAAAAATTTCTCTTCGCCATATTCAAAAGATGATGAATCCAGTGAACAGAGTGAAAGACGTGAATGAGAAAGCAAGATTTTTTGCTGAACTCCTAGAGCAGTCAATTTTAGGTCCATTTACTTGATACTATCTGTTGGATAATTCGATCTTGAGGCGTCGTAATACTTAAGGAGATGTGACATCTGTCTCAATGATCGAAATAATAAACGGGGAATTAATGGAACAAGACGGATTTGCTAATTAGCTGACTTCGCTGTTGCAGTCATCTGGACAGACATTTGATGAACACGAATCCTTGGTAAGTCTGCCAATTTGCTCATTTCTCATCCGTTAGATTCTCATATTCTAGTAATTGGAGACGTTGCAGAAAACCAACAAAGTGAGACTAACGACAAAAAAGTAACTCGATCGCGAAATCGGAACACACCAGCCTAAATCAAATATTCCCGAACATTCTATTGCATCACAATAACACTGAACACAGTGTATTGCATTGGAAAGGTGATCCACGACATTAAAAAGATAAATGTGGACGTTTCTCAACCAACCATCCTAAAAGTTAGCCGGTTACCTAGTGACGACACTTTTTTGCTCACTTCATTGTTACGTCCCAAGTAATTGAATGTAGTGATCATACTCTGGTTGGTGGAAGTTGCAATACCTACCTTAATGGCTTCAACAGTTTGCACAAAACAACAATTACTGCAACAAGGACTTCTTCTAGGCATGACTGCATTTGACAGACCTTGACTACTAGATGCGTTTTGAGTTATGCGTTGTGGTTCAACTTGCCTCAACAACAAACAACATTTGATGCAAAATACATTGCTGCGATTGAGAACATCGTAAACGCCTTGAAGTGAAACGTCACTAAGACTGCTAATCACGTTTCGATGACTGTGCAATTATTGACGAATCTTGCCAGAGAATCTATTTTCGATAACTCAGGAGGTGAACATTAATTTAAAAAGAAGAAAACGAAGTCCAAATGTGCGATGGTGCACAGTCGATAAAGAATCCCATACACACAGTTCAATCGTGAACAGCTTAAAGAAAGTTCTCCAAATTGCAGAGTCGCTGCAACGCATGTTACAGTTCCAGAACATGAGAACTAACGAATAACCTACTGATTGAAGATGGATATCATAGGGCACATAACAAATTGTCAACACTACAAATGACAGTTAACTGGACAGAATTTAAAATACGGAATGACTTATTTGAGATGGTGTAAACACCGATAAGACGTTTAGACGCAGTACCGCTATTCAAATCCACTCTATGGACAAACTGTTTGGGATGAACACAATTCAGCGTTATTGTTATGCAACGAAGCACGTACGGAGATAGAACATGTGTAGCCGTAAATTCACTAATTGGTTAAAAAAATACGTGACAAAGTGGGCTGCGGGCGCCTGGATTTCGTTTAAATAAGTTCATGTGTCATGGTAAGATATTCGCAACCTAGAAGGGAGGTTAAAAATAGACCCAATAAGATTGCTGTCGTCGTCTGGCTTCGAAGTAAATGTGGAAACCAAATGGATCAATCAGCCATTGAATTAGGGAACGATACCTTATTACAAATATTGTCACTCAATCCAGAAATCAGAAATGATTAGGATGACATGTTTAAGTCGAGCAGTATGTCAGGTCTTTATCAAGTATCCTCGTGATAAAGCTGAGCACAGTAGTTCTTTGAGAGTATACGCAACACAAACACGATAGGGTTATGTCAGCAACGATGCTGCTCGTCAACAAAGTTTTGAAAAACCACGTTTATTCAGACTAATCTAATCGAGGAGATATCCACAGCCGGCAAACCAACGGACACAAATCGGAGGAATCGTTGTCTACTAGCAGCTCTTGATGTAGGGGGATGGAATGAGGCAGAGTTCCCTTATTCCGAAAAAAAAAAAGAATTATAATACGAGTTCAGTTACCCAACTGTTGTTTGTGACACATACTTTGAGTCTGAGCGTCCTTAACGTCTGCAGGCTCATTCATCACCACGATAGTAAAACATGTGTATTTCCACAGCCGTGACAGGAGGGCATCAGTGGCAACTGCCAAACCGTTGCTGTCGTCGATGATGACGGAATGTGGATCCAAATTAACGATCTTCGGACTTAATATAAACATTACCAAGCATTTATTTATTTGCCATATAACCTTTCAATTACATGGTCAGATTTACGACATGGTCCATAGGTGTCTTGGCGATTGATAGCACAAACACGTATGAATGGAGCAACAACAATCCGTTATATGATTGCTAGAGCGCAAGGAGTTTGCTGCCACCATACAACGTACTAGGTAACATTTGAACAATTGAGTAAGGATAAGCAATCCAAACACATACAACAAAGGAGTTCGAACCCGCAACAGTGACTGATGTATCTGGTTTCGTTACTGTCAATAAGCTAGCGCGTGAACTCTAGAGCTTTCGTTCAACTAAGTTTGTACAACAAACCTGATACAAAGGGGGGAACCACACTTGGAAATACATACTTCGCTTCACACATTCATATCGTTATATCACAAAACCGATATTCACTTGCGTTGATCTACCTGAATGTAACCACACGGCTTCGCATGCAACACAGCAGATACAAACAGACACCTCGAACGCACGACATTTGGTCACGTAAAAGCGGATCACTGAGTGCACATGCGTAAAATGATCGACAGGCCTGATAAGTTCCACAGACAGATAAA
>LOND01028685.1:9566-25376 GCA_014220965.1 Paragonimus kellicotti | reverse complement strand
GACGATATGGAACGAACTAAAATACACGCAAACTGAGTGGCAAAACGTCAAAAAAAAAAACTAACGACCTTTAACACAAGCAACCATGCTCTTCAACTGCATCCGGGCGTCGTGGGCAACAGATGTTCAACTAACAGAAAAATCCAGACATTTGCAATGGACCTGTCGAGTAACCATCACGTTCTCAGAACACAGGTTGTGAGAGGAGGTCGCGACGATGGGTTATTAACAAATCACACAACTGTATGGGATTGACACTGAACCCACGAATTGTATTGCCACTAGACTAAGCCAGTCTCCACGATGTTCTAAATGCGTTGACGGACCGCTTACTTCTCCTCAGATCATGAATGCGGCATACAATGTGTTTATTAGGATGGTAAAAACGAGAGGCACTTATCAACTGACAGAATCCATAGTGACCGAAAGGTGTCAGACTGTTAACTAAGTGCACTGAATGTTGACAATGTGAATGTGTGCCTGGATCCATCATGCTATACGATCCGGAAGCTTCGCTCATCCGAGCGAAACGCGTACACCACCGTTTCTGCTAGATAACACTCATTGGGGAGTACATCAAATAGGCAAGTCCAAAGTCCATTTGGGGGTATTTTCGAAAGTTCAAACTTCGCGAACTGGTTTGGGTAGTACGCGACTAGTATGGTGCAAAATAATCTCTGACAGATTCATTCACACAAAGTAAGTACAATCAGTGGTTGGTGAGACGATCGATTACGGAGTGAATGGAACACTAATTGCCCCAAATAAACGCCGCATGCTACGGAAAGCGGTTAATCTGACCCAGAAGCCCCAATTTCAATGTCCACTAGCTGAGTGGAGCACCGGGTTACAGATAAAATAACCTTTGCAAAACTGTTATGACCTAAAAAACAGCACATAGCATTGTCAGAATTCGAATTCGTGACTTTTAGTGTCGGTAAAATATAATTATTTTGAGTTAATCCTCAAATGAGGTCGTTGCGATAGGACACGGGCAAAACAAACCTAGGCAGAGGTTTTGAACACAAGAAAAAGCACGTAAGTGACAGTTGTTTACATTCACCACAGACCCATGCCTCCCCATTGACATCAACGATGATACGGCAGTGAACGGAAGAACAACTGAAATAAGAACTTACACATCGTTGACATTAAGATCCTTGAGAATTTGACAATAGTCCACATTCCACACAGCTTGGTCGTCCCACACCTTACTGGCTAGGAGAATTGCGCACAGGACGGAACGTTTCCATGTGGCCGGAGTTAGTTCCGTCTCGGCGCTCGTTAAAAGACGCTCGAGATAGACCTGCAGCATAAACGAAAGAGATTGGTAAATAGTTCAAACATGAAACACGAAAAACAGTTTAAAACGACGGTGAATCCATGGCATCACACTTCGACTTAGCGTGAAAAAACCGCGGGCATGCATAAGTGCTTGATACTGACAAAAATACGAGCGACCTGCGTCATAAAATCCACAGGTTTACAGCTGACAGATCATGACGGTATTTTCCGTGGTACGACATAAAGTCACAACTGGACTGCACACAACCAGTCTGCTCGGGGCGATTGAAAGAAAGTTGTTAGCGTGCAGCCCTGAACAAAGGTGTCGTGAAAAAGCTATGGCTGTGTGACGTAATATTCCGTTACCATCTAGTGCAAGCCAAGCCAATTATGTGAATTCTAGTATTCACTTTTGGTGTCACACGATGAGGATCATTTTGTGGACGTTTCGATGAAACATCTGCCACTGCATTAGTCAGAGAAAGAATGGCCGGAAAGAAAATTAGCTGTTACCTCAGGTTGTTTCTCTGCTAGTACATGCGTCCACATGGTTGGCATCATCTGTCTACAGATCAACCTGTGACTATGACTGAGGCCAAAGAACGTCAACACAAGTCGCTTCCCAGTGCATCAATTAAGTCGTAGTCGGTTGAAGACCGGAAGGAATAAGACAAGGAAGCATGCAAGTAAGTCTATGAGACACAGTTGACCCAGATTGGGTTGGTGAATGCTTCCTCTAAAATGAAACAAGAAATGAGAGGTTCTCCAATTGTGGGAGTTAAACTGAGAATAAAAGTTAAAGTTGTAATTCGAAGAGAAACAAAACATTTGGAGAAGACCGTTTGATTACGTTACACAGTCAGACAACAGTTCCACTAACAAAGTGAAACTACTCTCTTGTGTACAGAAGGACAATCATTAGCATCAAACTGCCGTTGAAAAACGACCTTAGACCACGAGAGGACGCAGCCTTGAACCAGATCGACTAAAAATGTGTGATACGTACAGATGCCGAAAGTTCAACGAGCAACAGGTGGGTGGCTGATAACTCAAGCATCCAGTTCGTAAAAGAACTGTGTGCGACACAGATCATGATGACACGACCGCGTGGTGCCACAATGAGTGCGCTGGCCGTCTCCAACTGGTAGGTCGTCAGCGTACCCACAGCGAACCATTGACGAATAGATGGTGTGTGCGTTAAACGCAAGCAAGGTAACTTGAATGTGTTTATGTGCATCTGTTTTCATTCACGTCAACAACATTTCCGATCAACTGTGTACTTCAGTCTGACAAGCGCAAAGGCAACAAACTGACGTTAGGTTACGTGACCAGTGAACAACAGTTGCACGTAGTTCGTTCAACCCGACAAAAACCATGGGTGGGATGAGACAAACACAAGATAGTGTGAGAACGTACCATAGTCACGATTGCACATTCAGGTGATAGCTGAGCCATCTGGAAAAGAGTTCGAATGAACCGATATACCACCTTATGATCGGGATCTTGCGAGCCGTAGTCCGCTGGAACCGGTTCGTTCTGGGGGAAAAGAATGGACATATTGACTTAAATGAACATGGATGACGAAAATAGACTGAACTAATCAATCATACACAAAAATCAGTGAAATATGTGAGTTGACAAGTAATCAACTTCCGGTTGAAAGAATATAGCACCTTGTGCTCACTGGTCGAGACTGGCGTTCTAACCGATCGGCAAGAGGTGATACAAAGGCACAAGTGATGAATTGGGTTGTTAAACCAACAAAGAGTAAGCGAAAATAACCGGAAGTCAAACGGTACTCCGTATTTGGTGGACCAGGGTGAAAATCTTACGACGCGTCTACTGAACAAACAACCAGAAGCGAAACAACCTTCGGTCGGCAGCAACCCTGCACACATTTGCTGAGGCTTTTAGTAGCACAAGCAAAAGTTTTCTGATAACATCAAATGTGTGCAAATTATAATGATTTACATTTCTTTTGAAACTCACTCTCGGACTGACATTACACTGTGACCGATCACGTCCTTGATGTGAATTCATCTAATCAACTGGATTCTTACTTACTATGTCATCCGTATCTGGCAACTTCTCTAAGTTCTCTAACAAACCTGACGCTCACGATCGCAATACTCCCACGGTAGTATATGTCATACAGTGGCTACTCAACCAGGGTAAGTGTAGAAAAAAGAAATCGATAAAACTTGATATTTACTTTTCCTGTCTCATGTTTTCGAAAATAAAACACATGTGCGAACCCCACCGTCCTTGATCAACAAGGTATAACATTAGGTTTCCAAATAAGATGTCGCTTATAAACTTCAACTATTGTGCGCATTTTGATCGTTATGTTTACCGAAACGCATGTTTGTCGACTGCCCATCAACCCCAGCAGCGAAAAGTCCTTTAAGGTGTCAATAAGTAAACAAAAAAGTCGTTAATAACGACTCATCACATGCTCATAGCCTCCGGGGCACTGAAACGTATTCACATCACCACGGTTTCCGACTTTTGTAATTATTATCAATAAAAACTGATTATGAGATGGAATGTAGTGTCATTTCAACTAATGGGATGTCAACAACCAACACAGATGTATAGGCAACAATCAATTTCATATCAGTGACGAGTAACTTGAATGCATCGCGTGAGTGTGCATGGATACAGACAAACGAGGATTGTCAGTTTGCGTTGATTAAGACCGCAACACATTGAGATGCAACACTTGAGATGTTTATTCTCAAACCGAGATCCCACGATCGGTTTATTTCTTGTCCAGACTCATCACGACAGACAACATGAATGGGGATCGAACCAACAACTCTTCACAGTACAAGCTGCAATCCCTATCTGCTTGGCCTTTGACAAGTTGGAGTCCTACGGTGAATCTCTGGGTACTGCTAAGTAAGTCATAGCAAACAGTAAATTAACCAATTATCAAGCTAGTGGTGGTATACTGCAAAAGAGTTGACATCTTTAAGTTTATTAAACGTTTGAAGCCGTTTATCGGTGGTGTATGGAAACAAGTACAAGGCATGGTAGTATCCTTATCGTTGCAAGCTCAACAGCATTACAATCAATTACTTCATAAGCATATCACAATAACATGGTATAGACACGATACACATCGACCACAGATAAATACACCCAGTCAAGAAACATGTCGACGGAATTGATAGCTAAGCAGGCAAAAGCTTCAACCCGCAAATGTGATGGGTTGCCAGTCTCATCACAATTTAGGTAATATTTTTTGTAAAACACAAAGCAGTATTTCGTGGATATTTTTTAATTCAACACAGTCACTATCTAGATTAGGTTCGTCGTTCGCAAACAATGTTCACATTCACAAAGTCAAAAGAAAGTAACTTTATCGAAAAAATAATGCTAAGAAGTCCGCTATCTAAGGTTTTTGCAGCGACTGACCGCAACCATTCAATATGCCTTGTAGTATACGAATCACAACACCTTCTTGTTTTAATCATGCTGTTTTTTCTGTGGTTTCACTATGGATACACAATGTAACACCTTTATTTACGTGACGGTGCACTTTGCCTTCACAGGCAGTTAATAACACACAGAGCTAAAGCGCTAAGAGTGCGCATTTCAATCATGTAAATCAAACTGAGTACTAAACTGTTGAACAGGTCAAACAGATTGCCATCTGTCATGGTTACTGCTAAGCTGTATAAAACCCGGAGATAACTGAAGCAACAGTTTTTGCAACTATGGACAACGGATGGAAAGATTACAAAGAGCCAAGAATTGTTTTTTCATGAAACTGCTTCGTGATTCTACAACATTACTTATCAATCATTTCAGTTAAAGCCTTTGCTCAAAACGAGTGTTGTACGCATTGAAAAGTGTGTTCGGCGAGGCTGTATTCGAATAAATAAATTTTCGTAAGACAGAAGGAAATGCGGTCAACATATCAACTGCACAAAGTGTCTCATAACCCGTTGTTTCTACACACGGAAAGTATCGCGTGTTCGTTTGCTATCACGAATGTAAACTGCTGGAATTGAACGAAGAAGATCAACTACCAGACCACCCCAAAGCTATTTACATACACATGAACGGCAACCAACTATGATAAGCACTGACATGATCATTGCTCTCGAACTGCGGGCGGACCTAAGGAAAGCCAAAGAAAACATCCTTTTACACAGTTGGTGATTGGCATTATGCCGAAATAGCAGTAATGTTTGACATTCAGGAACCCGAATGAGGTGGACGAAACCAGATAACAAAATGAGCAATCGAACCGAGAAAGTTGTATGGATGAAAGTGGAAATTGATGATGATAAGTTTTCAGGACTATAACCCACTTGTACTGGATGAAGCCGTTCATCGAAAATGTCGGGTAAGGACGAGTTTGAGCACCGGCGATCACGATTCTTGATTTGCAAATAAACGGCATGAGCTAAAGCTCGAACGGTGGACTTGGGATCCGGTCGACTGACAGTCGAATCATCCAGGCGAATGGTGGACGAAGAACTGGAGCGATGCAACAGACGCGCTGCCCGTTGACGGTTCCGCGACATCTGGTAAGTCAGAGAGAACAAAAAGAAAAACGTTTCGGTATAGACCAGGATTGGCACCAAGTGAGCACTCTGCGCCAGCAAAAAAATTCTTACTGAGAGATTCCAACCGAACTGATTAGTATTCGAAATGGGCGAGATTAGTGTCCTGTTGCCTTTCGAAACACGAAAAAGCCATGCGCATTGTTCAACAACAATCGAATCGAACCTTTTAATGAGTCAATGAAATGATCTCAAATCTTGAAGATCTCAGCGGTACACAAAGTGGAGTGAAACTTAAATCTAAGAAGAATACGCGTAGACCGAATACGATTACTGTGACTTTATAGGATCTTCCATCGAGCTTTCAATGAAGGCAGCGAACAAACAGGCTGTGAACAAACAAACAAACAAACAAACAACAGGTAGAGAAGCATCGCCCTAGTTTACACAAATAAGACACACTGAAATAACAAACCATTAGCCCATTCGAATCAAACTGAACTTTCAAAAATGGTGATGAAATTGCAAAAGAGGTTGAGCGAATCAACACGAATGAAATCAGTGCACCTGTCGATAATAATATCCCAATCAGATAAGTACACATGTTCAAAAGTAGGAAATCATCAACTGAGCATAATGTAATAAAGTAACTGGTCACCAAGCGTTTCGCACTGAGCATACATCGACTGAAGAATATTCGGTAAGCACACAATGTGTCCTGTTTGAATAGCAACAGGGTAAGAGTGCAGAAAGTCAGCTACATCTGACCAAAACGTTTGGCGCTAAAGAAAAACTGATTTACAGTATTGTAACCAGCAACATTAAAAGTACGCCTCATATTTTAGGTCAAACCAGTACCCACAATTAGGACTTAAATCACAAACACCCTTAATACGATTACAGTTGCACTACCCTTATACTTCGAGAGGCTCGTAATGCTTCGTAACAAACAGACATGATCTCAGTTATTTGACAGTACTAAAGCAGCTTGCTGAGGAGACGACAAAGCACATCAGTAAGCTAATCAAGAGGTGTTTGGATAAGGGTGAACTTTTCAAAAATGAGGAAGTCTACACTGTAACACGCATCTACTGATCACAAGTAGCTCGTATTACTGACGGTTGCCTTCAACGTTCCGGAGGCTACATCGATTGATGCTGTTTAACAACATTGATTCCAAAATGAATTTTCCAACCACTGACCTAGTTGCTAAACGGGAACCATAAACATACACATTGGATGACGGTAAACCAGTTGAAGATGTCCTCCCAGATACCTCCACAGCATTCGATCGGGTCAGCCATTCAGTTATGTGCATAACGCCTCATAACAACGGTATGCATGATTCATGAGATTTGCGGCACCCCGACTTCCTCGAAGCTCGCCGGTTTAATGTGGGGATTAACGGTATATGCTAAATTGCCCTCGGTGATTTGGAATAATCCACTCTAGGACGCGTGATAAACGAGTCCAATAACACCTATTCAGGCGACCACATCAAACACAACAAAAATAAGGCGTACCAAACTGAGATCAAAGAACCTAACAGTGTACTTTCAGAATTGATGCTGAGTGAATAGGACTTCACAATAGAATAACTGGTGTGTTTTACTCGTGTCAAAACCCACAAAGATCATCAGCCTCCCGCTGCTGGCACACACTGAGAACACACAAGTATACGACACAGTAGACAGTATAACAGAGAATAAAAAACTGTAGATCAAGGTTTCTCAACACTAGGTCGCGGAATGTGAAGACGTGAAGACGGTGAAAATAAAATCAGTTGCATTTACTGTACATACAAGAATATTTCAGTAAATACGTGAAGAAATTGGACCATATCATTTGGTAATTCGTTGGATTTCATCGGAGAACGTCAGTGTGGGTCTTCGGATTTCGAAATAGAATTTAATTATATCCTGCTTGAAGACCGTGATTTGGCATATTGTCTCATAAAAGGTAAACGGTAACCGAAACTAGCATTTCAGTGGCATACTTAGCTAAGTTAACTATAATACGCAGGGTCGGTAAAGACGGGAACATTCTCTTCTTCAAGAAGAATACGTGGAGAAAGGTCAAGAGGTAAAATGCCCGAAAACTGAATGCAACGTTGCAAGACGCGCCAGAAATGGCACACATTGAAATGGGACACATTTCTCAGATGTTAGATGGTTAGACATATATAACAGAGGCTGCTGCCCTTCAAAGTAAGGTATCCGCAATTTTAGAGATGGAAGTGACGGATTTCAAGAAGAGGTAATCGGTCTGCAAGGAAATCGAATTCAAACAAAAAATAGCTTTTAGGCTACAGGATTGGTCCGTTTCTATAAAACAGGCTTAAACAAATTCAGCACCATTTCCCACAACTTATCACTGTGAAGCAGAAGAGTTTTCAAGCTTCCTAGATAGCAGAACTGGGTCAAATGTGATCTTCAACATCAATGGGGCTTGAATTACTAGCGTGAAACTACCATTTGATAGATTACCAACAGTTGGACTGATGACTCTGGCACCTCAGTATGCACGTCCCAAAGATTGGTGAGTGGGTTGAGATCCAGATTGTAGCCTAACCACTCCAAAACTTTATCTTCACAGAAAAGCAATCATGGATTTGGTGTGTGTGACAAGTGGATTAGACATTTTTTTATATAGTTTATATCGCTAAAACTACGTAACGTACTATACGTGGCACAACACATGTATAATGGTGCACCGCTTTGTTGGAAAATGACACTTCCACTCGTTTTAGTCTGTGAATAATACAAGAAAACAGGCTACGGTCCGATACGGGCCGTCGAATTTCACTTTCATCCAAAACTGTTATTCCCCTCAAACCAGTTGCTGAAACCACATCACAAGCCAGCACCGACCGATCAGTGTTATTAACTCGTCTGTGGAACACAAGTTCAACGTTTTGAAGATCATGCCAGTGACAAGTCAAAGCAGCCGGTCCGGTTGCAAAACCGTCACAATTCTCCCTTCTTTCAGCTGTATCAAACTAATGTTTCGCAGTATTATGGAAATAAGAGCATTATTGTTGGCCTACAATATCACATATTGCGTGGGCGTAACTTGTCGGTCTACACACTAACAGAAAGAAACCAACTATAGACCGTCACGTGACTGTTTTGGTAGCTGTGGTTTCACCTCCACCAAAACGTCTACGACTTACAGGAGCCACAGACAGGCGTAGGACAGTCGAACTGTCCCCATAATTTTGTCGTAATGATTTTTGAAACAATGACGACATAAACCGGTACAACATATGCACGACAAAATATTTTTAGATTTGCTGATCAATAGTGGCGGTGCACAAGAAAACTAATGAAATTAGCAAAAAAAAGTGGTTATCCCTACAAATTTGTCACGATGTGTAAGTACATTACAGTATATTCATTTCTCTCTTTTAGCCTTTTTATTCCCAAAGCTAATGTGCAGGTCAGCTGGATGGCGGATAAACTCACCCAGGATCTGTGGGTAGCGAGCGAACATGGTTGTAGAAAATTAGGGAAATTCTGTAGTGATAGGCAACAAACGACTAGCTCCAACTTGGTACGATTAACATTAAGGTGTACTGAGTTTTCATGCAGGCAAAACTCTGGATAACACAACTCATAAACTGAACCTGGGGACGAACCCATCAGATGATCTATCTGTTTCAAAACTAATCCGCAATGATCACGATATATAATTCGGTATTCGAACTTTCTAGTTTGAAAGTCCTCCAATAACTCCGAACTCAGTGTTGTGCCTCAGTGATGGAAGTAAAAATCTAGTGAGGAAAATTCAGTTTCCTGAGTGGGTATAACAAAGAGAAACAGAAAAGTAACAATACCCCAATCGTAAGTGTATTTGGGCAGACCGTCTAAACATGGACAACTTCCCAAGTACTGACAACGAACCAGAAATGACTCGAAGTTGATACATTAACGGTAGCACCGGTTGCAAAGCCTGCTGTACACAATCAAAATAATCATTTAAAAGGGAATTCGTCTAGGCGAGAGTAACAAGCGAGCCGTCTGACTTGCAGACAACATAGAGTTAGCATCCGAATATGTCCAACATGTAGAAAACTACCAGATTCTGTAGTGGCAATGTTATCAGACGGTGTTCAAACACTGCCAGGATGCCCAAACACTCGTGACTTAATAAGCAGAATCACAACCGGTGAAGTGAAGCTGAGAAAAACCGTTTACTGTGTTTGTTGCTGTAGTTCCGCTGCATATGATGGTGCGCTGTACACTTCCTATAAAAAGCTGACGAAATAACGGAAAACGCACTGGTGTGGCGAACAGAAAAGCATTATCGGGACTGCGATGAAAAAGTATGCATTCACTCACGTTCCTGTCGTAGATACTCCGACGCTTTCGAAAACCTGAATGAAACAACCGGAAAAGAGAATAAGATAGCTGGATATTGGAAGACAAGATTTACAACACAAAATACAGCTAGCTAGTTAGGCAACCAATTGTAACGGGGTAGAGTTAAACTGTTTACCATGCGCAATATTGCCAAACAAGTCGAATATAAACTGTTCAAAGGCTCTTTCAAATGTCAACAATTCTCAATGGACAAAGCAGAGAGTAAACAAACAAAGTGCAGTTTAGGCGGAGTGGAGAAAGCAATTAAAATGAGGTAGAAGTAAGCTTGTGTGTTATCATGGATGGCCATCTAACAACCCAAAACAGTGGCTCGGTTCCCAGCACTGAGTTAACACAGCATTGATCTGTTGAACCAGTCGACATGAACTGGACCACTTATCACAAGTAATCAGCGAGATGTATAGCCGCATTTGGCTGTGTAGTATGATAAAATTACTTTTTGTTCTCAAGCCTGCGTATGAACAAAAACAAAGATGTAACTTTCCGAACTGCTAAACGGTAGGATCAGAATCAATCGCGGTGTGCGAATGCAGTGTATAGCATAATACATACATATCAAGCGGAATGACCTTTTAACAACTTTCTTTCCTCTAAAGCTTGAATTGGTTGCTTTATTTTGTTGTTGTTTTACAGCTGCACATATATGCCGCTGGAAATGAAAACTTTTGAACTACTCATCTAATCTAGTTCAAGAGCGCCTTCTTTTATGGACTAATGTTATTTTGTCCAATAGTGGAGGTTCGACATAATAAGCGTCTTTCTTAATGACCACTAACCACTGGCTAGATTATGAAATGGAAACTAGACAACTCATTAATGTAAACATGTCGGCTGTCAAACACAAACGGCAGCAAATTCGAAGCGTTTCTGCAGTTTGAAGGTTCGGGCCATCCAACTGTAACTGGCTCACGGGAGACCTACAACATAAGTCACACCGCAGCAACGAACCCACCACCGCGCTTGTGAACTAATGCCATCGGTGGCATCGGCATGATCTTAGTCTCTCACTGAATGGCCCAGTGTGCAATGGGGCTGTTCAAGCAGCCTTCGTACAAGTGGCTGCAAAATCCCAGTTAGTGTGTGCAAAGATTATTCACAGCGTCCGTATTCGACTACTGGAACCTACGAAGCATTAGCCACATTCGGCGAAAACGTTTCATGGGCAATGTCGACGTTGGCTGACGTGCTCCCGAGGAAATCAGACTAAGCCAAACACAGATTGTACTAAACTCATTTTACAGACACGGTTGGATTGGACGTGTATTACACGTAAAGACTAATGGTTTGCCACATCGTGCTCACAGTCATCACAACAACCATAAGTCTGACCAAGAAGGTACTGTGGCTCGGGCCGCAGCTTACCTCAACAGTGATGTGGAATATCTTAGAAGAAAGGTTACCGATAAGGTAAAATAAATGAAAAAATGGAAGAAGATTAAACGGAAGAACTAAAAATGGTATAAACGCAGGAACGTCATTGTCTACTGCACACTGACATTTCGGAAAGCGCTTCTAGCCAGCGATCCGAGTGATCACGAGGACCCCATCCAGGCAGGACGACACCTACCCACTTTACTCAGTGGAGCAGTCAGGGTCTTCATATTTCGTGACCACGTTATTGCTTGACCACTACGTCGTGCGCAATTTTCATGTGGTAGCTTAGATTGGGGTGATCTGGGCAATGAGCACAAAAGCTTTGATGTCAAACCCTGTTTGAGTAGGGCTTTCTGAATCTTCTGGTTGAGGTCCAATGAAAATCTAGTAATTTTCGATAGTGACGCTATCGAGCACGGAGAAATTTATAATCAACAGTGTCCGTGTTTTGAGTCCCTAAGTATCTCAAACCAATTCGATTCGGCCGTTAAGTTTTAATCCCTGTTATTTGCGTCATTTGCCAAGACCTTTAATTCATTGGTTATTGTCAGCTACAGGTAATTGGTAAACTGTTACGACTTGGAACTCCATCTACACTTTCAGGCACTTTGTGGGAAACTCAATCGCAAATGAATTCATCCACCTAGCATAGTGTAAGCTCAAAAGTGTATCAAAATGAACAGACGAATTTGGTTTACGTGCTCAGGATACTTTTGCTACCAGTGTTGAAAGCTAACGATTCCGTATCGATATGTATGAGATGATAGTAAAGAAAGGTAATGTTATGCTTTACACGAATCGTCAAACAATCGAGACCAAACCAAGCCAAGTTCAAACCTCGTTGGGTATCGCACACAGAATACTGATCTTAAAGTCACAGTGTAATCTTGTCTGATATTACGAGCTAAGAGCAAATGGTCAGCTTTCGTTTAATTGTCTGGCCAAGTGTGCAGAATACAGAGCTAACGTTGGTGAAGGACACACAAGCATACGTAATGATTTCCGCAACCAGAGGTCAGTAGTACTGTGTGGATAGAAATGGCAAAAGTTACGACAGATGATATGATCGGCTGAGTGCTGCGATCCGTGCGAGTTACAAGGCACAAATCAAAATAAAAGTTGTTCACGTAACCTGCATTCAGAAAATAATTCAGACCTAATCCCACCCAGGTAATATGCTGACACGGCGAAGCGGACAACGCTCACCAACAACTTAGGAGTTTTTATTCGGATTGCTTTTAGCATCTAGTGTCGGTCTGTCATGAGTATTCACACTACTTATTGATTCAACAGCAAACTGGTTCGGAACGGCTGAGTTAGTTAACTTGGCTAAGGACTAATTGCAGGCACACACTGTAACTCGCTGTGCGAAAGAAAAGCAAACAATACCGCTTAAAGTTGCGATCGGTTTTAGTTTGAAACGTGGGATCAAAACGTTAGGCGGAAGCCGAGGTGATCGAGAAGAAGACACTCCTTGATAGGACGAACAGGAAGGACTTTCAGCGTAAGAATAAGATTAGGCTATCGGCTTACACAGCAGAAAGATTTATCATGCGATACACTAGGACATAAGCGAAGGACTGTATACCCGTCCAGCTGCTCAAACCCTGACACAAACAAACGCGACAAACGGCGCTGTAGCTGTAGCTGATAACCACGGAATCGATGATTG
Organism: Paragonimus kellicotti; assembly: GCA_014220965.1. Classification (NCBI taxonomy): domain Eukaryota; kingdom Metazoa; phylum Platyhelminthes; class Trematoda; order Plagiorchiida; family Troglotrematidae; genus Paragonimus; species Paragonimus kellicotti. Next base: position 12,147 of record LOND01028685.1, on the reverse strand, counting down.
ATACAGCCAATAATGAGGTACCTTGAACTACTCAGGGGGAAAGTACACGGAGGGAAAGCTAACTATAAGGTGTGTTGCAATTGTTTACTAAAAATTCAAAAATCCAAAATTTCTTTGAGTATAAACTTGATAGGCGATTGGTAGAAACGATCAGTCTCTTAGTGTTCGTATAAACGAAGAAACATTATACCGTCACATACACGTATCGAACTAGAAGAATGGAAGGATACTTACTGGCCTCGACATCTCGTATTGATCGTTGCATGAAAAGTGTTTCTTTAATGGGATTCAAGGAAGGATCTGTTTCCGTGTCTATCAGAGGAGCGGAATGAACAAGTCATGAACGGAACAAAATCGTGTGGCCAGAAAATAGCACAAACAAGTACACGTAACGCGAACATATGAAAATTTTAGAAGCGTATTGCAGGACCATTATCTAAATGCAGCCCAGACAATTAAATGTCACGTTGAAGAAGCTAGACGGTAAAACAGTAATGAAGCCAACTCAATCGATCACGATAACTCCAGTGACGGCGATAAGACAACCGTGCTTAGTGATCCACGTGTGTTTCACAATACTCTTCATCAGACGAACTGGCAGCAGTCATCGTAAAAGTAAACAATGTGCACTAGTAACAACTGCTACAATTTCGTTGATCATAAGTGTCAGCATGAACCATAATGGGATCACAGCACCTGATAAACTCTGTCAAGATAAACAAATGACAAACTGAAACTATAAAGAAGTCGAATAGCTACGCAGGCTAGTGAAACGAACCGCTGTGAGTCACTCAAAGTAAATGGACTCAGGGTCAACATAGACATACACAGAGGCTCGATATTGAAGGGAAGTGATCTACAGAACTTCGTGAACACTGGTGATGCACAGAAAATATTAATTCATCGGAAGAAAGTTAAGAATAGAAAAACAGAGACAAAAACACGGTGTGAACAGAAAAATCAACGACTTAAAACCTCATACTGAACGACACACACAAGCGAGATAAAAAAAAAGCAAGACGAAAAACGATTACAAGAATTCTGGGGAAATAATAATAACACCGAGGTCGAGATATCACTGTATAAATGCAGCATGCAGCCACATCCGAGAGCGCATTCAAACGGACGATTTGGTTGATCGCACAGTAGTCAATTAACTGAACAATCGCTAATTGCTGACAAGATGGTAAAGTTAGTTCTAACTGGTTGAAATACGAAAAAAGGAACTAATAGACAAAAATGTGCGAAACAAACCAAAAGCCAATTCATAATACAAAGCGGTAAATGTAACCAAAACAATTCTTCCCACGAAGAAATATCCTCGTCTAAGAGGCACTTTTACGAGGTACGAGAGTTACACCTCGGGCACATCGATTGAAGTGACAAGCCCCTTAGAACTGTGCGTGAAATATTCTCCAGGATTGGGAATAGGGTCAGTCCCTCGGAGAAGAAACATAACATAAGTTTTGTCGGATCAATCTCATCATGTTTAAGCACCGACTGAAAAAACGAACACCGAGGTAAGTGAAGCCGTTCAAGAGAAGCCGTTCTGAGAGGCAAAATTTGACCTACACGTAACGTAGAAACCTACTACAAGAGGCATTCAGCTAACCAGAACAATGTACATGGTTCAGGGTGTTGTTGTTGTTGTTGTTGTCGTTGTTGTTGTTGTTGTAAGACATATGGTACACTGGTCCCGATGGGTTTGGTATGGTCTTATGCGATGCCCGTGCTCACAGGTCTGCGTTGGTGAGATCCACGCCAAACCAGCACTCATCAAATAAACGCTAGGACGCGTGATTGATTTTACTCGAGAGTTCGTCAGTCCGAATCGTCGTCAACTAAAGTGCACCTAGATCTAGGCCGTGTAACAGCATCTAAATCCGCATGTTAACAAGCCACAGTAAAGTCAATCGGAAGTTAAGACATTATCAGCAATCTTGATGAGACAAGAGTAATAACCACGAGGGCTAGCTCAATTTAACGATCCTAACAAAGTATAATTGTCTCCCTAATAGGGTCACATTTACATAGATTGAGTTATATGAGATTAGAAATTCCGTATGTCTATGAAGAAACACGTTAACCCACGACAGTTACGTTCACTGGGAAATTCTTATTTTTAGGATAACTGTATGCCAATTTAAGGCATTCCTGACTAGAAGACTGTTTCACTAGAGTCCAAGCTGGTGACTAGAAATGGTTCCTTCCAAACACATGTAACTATGGCTTTGGACCATAATTACCATGTTTCGAACTACTGTTATTGTAGACTGTTACAAGCAGGGCGGTAGACAGTTAAGCCAAACAGATTCAATCAAAGTACAGGCAAAAATAGTGAACCTACACAGACAGACACATCACTAAGACAAACTGACCATTATCAAAGTAGATGGCGTAATCGCACTGTACGCAACAGCCCCTTACGAATCAATGAATTCAGTTAAACCCTAATACATCACACATCATCATCATCATAGACAGCAATACATCAGTGGTTCACACTGATGCTTAACTGCCACACAACCACGAAGAAAAAAAACCTATATAGGAAGAAGAGAAAAAGGGGGGGAGGGGAATA
>LOND01028684.1:7026-30859 GCA_014220965.1 Paragonimus kellicotti | reverse complement strand
GATATGAACTGAGTACCATTAGGCTGTCCGCATCTAGACAAAACGGGAGAAATAACGATGGTTCTAACCGATAGCTTTGACTGGTAGTGGGCGCCAGTACTTCAACTCTTCCGTGAAGTTCGAATTGGATTTTACGTGACCACTGACGTGCACTATGGCTCTTGGTTTTCCACTGCCATCTGCCGAAGCAGAATATCACCGAGAAAATGCTATGCGGCTGTGAAAGCGTGTCTACGTGTGCATCCACTGACCATGACTACGGTTCGTCACACCTTCTGAATGTCTTTCCAACAACGAATTGCACGTATGCATTATGGTCAGAGGTCTCGTTTTAATTCAACTTTTGTGCGTAGTGTGACTGAAATGCTGCCGTTGCTGTCGGTTAGGTCACCCTCTGTTTCATTCATCTGAGTTCATCCGTAGACAAGTTAGTCCTCGACCTAAAAGTTTCTCGTAGGCTTGCAGTGTTTTATTGTTCGTAACTGCTTCATATTTGATGCTTGAGTTTCGTCCCAACACATTACACGTTCATGCTGTGTGGTTGCCAAATATGGCTCTTCTCTATCGACAACGTTCACTGAATGTCTGTTTTTCACGGCTGTTCTTTCAGTGTTCACTATTCTTGGTAGTACTCTGTGTGTTTAAGTCTGACGACATGTTAAAGGTAGAAGATCCCTGGTTATGCGATGTCAGTATTTCTTTGGTTAAAACGGTTAGCAGATTTTTTCCCCATGTTTATTCAAACCTCACTTCATTCCACCTGTTTGATCTCGCTGTGTTGACTGGAAAAATAAAACCGTAAGCACTCTTTGGCATGATTGTGAAGTATGCATAATTGGTGTCTTCCTTTGGGTGTTTTCTGGCTCTCCGATTGGGATTCAAAAGATACCGAGGATGCTTGGTCTAAAGAATGTGGTTGAATGTCGAAATCTCCGACGGAATTTCTGTTGTGTATTGTTGCCATCCTCAGTAATAATCGTATGTGTGTATATTTAAAAATAAAGTAAGAAATATACCTAACACGTTTTTCCAACAGAGTTTCCTCATTTATAAAATTCCAGAATGAAAACGATCGAATACATGTCTCGTTGTTGGTTAACACTCACATCGTTGTCTCCCTCCTTCACGTTTGTGAAATTCACCTCGGTGCTCCGTGATTCGTCTAATGCTGAGTCGTACCACCCACATCGTTTATTGTACTACTGCAAATCAATCAGTAAATTGTCATGAATCATTTGTGGGCCATCACCTCATCCTCCAGATTTAGGGCGATCAACAGAGAACGAGTGAATAATGCGTTTTCTGGATGGATTATATTTTTTATTAAAAGAACTGGTGTGACGATGTGAATGAAATAATGATGTCACTTCAAGAGAACACGGGTTTTTCGTTATGCACGTGAATGTTCCAAATTGCATTCACCTATTCGAATCTGCCTTGAAGGCTATGAATTGGTCACAACATCTCTGCCAACCATTATGTTGATGCATGATGGAAAGAATTCTGCATTTCCAGAATCGTGCTTAGAGTGCTATTCGGTTCTTGGAATCTTGGGAACCCTTTGCACCGAATAATACTGTAGACTCCATGAGTTCGAATTGTGTTTGGCCATACTATCGTTTTACTGGCCAGTAAGCTGCGTTTTTATTGGTGCTGTTTATTCTTCTGTCGTTTTACCAAAAGTAATGACGTCAACTAGATTAACTTGCATTTCGTTTGTGTTCAAGTGTTCAAGTTTATTGACACATTTGTTTGTCTCGACACATTTGTCCAGTCGTGTTCATTCTGATGATCACGTTGGATACACAGTGCCTTTAGATAAACATCGATTATCGGTTTCAAACTGAAAATGGAATGCAGCTTAAAGTCAACAGACGTTTATGCGTGTTCTCTCTTAACCTTTCCATTCCTTTCCTTTTAAACGTATGTTACTGTTTATTTTGTAGAGAAGGTTACACACATCTTTAAAAGAAAAGCCAACCATGACAACAGAAACAATCATGAAACCAAAAATAAACAGAATTTCAAACAAGCTTTCTGTCAAGGGCATTGCAAAATATTCAACGATAAACGAATGGCATGTACGTTCAATCCAAGAGGTAATGACGAACAACACCGTATTAGTTTTAGTCATTCATCTGTATGCCTGGCCAGAAAGTACTTGTGGTTCGAGCAACTGCTCATTGCATTAGTGACCTCGAATATCCTAAACAAGAGAAACTATCGACAAAAGAACAAGAACTGGATGAACAAAGCTAATTAAAACTAGAATTGTTATGGGCGTACACATGTCATCGAGTACAGTGCATTGACATCTTACAGAAAGTTTCCACTCGGCGATTTGATTAACCGGACAGTCGGCACATTCCAACTTTGCTCAGTGAGGTAGGGTGTTCATATATGTTGTGACCATATTGTTTCTTGACCACAACGCAGTTTTACCCAACTGTTAGTGGTCTCAGTATATAGTGGGCGATGTAGAAAAAACGCTCAGCTGGCACGCAAAATATATGGTCGAACCATCGTACACTGTACAAACCTCATTATTTGACCGACTTTTCAATTATCCGGAGTTTCCAGATAAAAAGGCCCTTTCCATCTCTTTCGACTGTTCGACCAAGTAGTGCTCACGGTCTTTGCGCAAGCTTTTAGTCAGCTTGCGTTTAAGTTCTCGACGGTCGTCATCATATTCAGAGCCAGGTGGGATCGAGCGACGCTTGTTCATGAGGTTTATCGACGTGACAGAAATTCCAGTTCTGTCACAACTGTGCAGCGCATTCGGGGCACTCAGCCGAGTGATCACGGATATGACGACAAATCGATCGGGTTCTCACGGGGCAGAGTCGGTCCAACGGGTTAACGACAACAGGCAAATATCCACGGACGAGAACGTCACTCAAAAACACAGAACCAGACACATGTGCATAAGAACAATAACTGGAAACTTTACTTTGTGGACTGTTATTTCTACGCATAAACACGAGCAATGCGAGGACTTGCGGAGTGGACAATCCTCTTGCTTTATTGAACTACTTTCCTCTGGAGTATGGCTGACGTGTGTGGTATGTGCTTTGCACCTTCAAAACGTGAACTGTTTTTACATGTTTAGTTCAGACGTATTCCCATCTTTCTTGCTGCCTGTTGGCCGCTACGGTTTGTTCATCGCCTGACCTCCGTGGTTGTCGTGTTTTGATCACCTTACAATCTTCCCGATGGGATATGGCATGCTTGCGCTCCTCTTCGTCGTTTGTGGCTCCACCAGGACCTCTGGTTGTGTGCTTGTAAACGTCTGGGTTAATACGCTGAATTGGAAACGGAATAGACAGTGTCTGAGGAAACCCGAATTTTCCGCCTTGATGTAAATAGAACAAAAGCATTAGTACCGAAGAATAACGCGACCAATCCTGTTCATTGCTTCCAAGTTAGATCACTAGACGAATGCAAAGTTCGCCTTGTTCTGCCAAAACCGCACGTATCAGAGAGGAAAATACAAGGTGCTCGCTGACCCACAACTATCCTCGAATAAGATGATTGAATGGCGGTTACTAAAAACAGTAGTTTAAGTCACAAAACCATCAATAAGCGTGGCGAAATTAAGGTCGAGCAGGTAAGAAAAATAGTGTAGGCTGTCTCTGGGCTGTTTTAAAAATTTCCGTCTATTCTGGTTGTTTTCCCTGATAAGGAGGTGCATTTAGATGAAAAAAGAGATGGTTTCTAGACTGTTACTCCGGGGTTTGCAATATGTGCAATTATCCGCTCTTTCTGTATGGATCGTTGGCGTGGCCCGTTCTGTAGGAAGGTGTTTTTAAGGCCCCGCTATGTGATCCATGTTGTCTCCGTCAGTTTTCTTCTGTCAAGCGTGTCCACTGCATTGGCATCGCGACGGTCAGACAGCACGTAGTTGGGAAAGGTGCGTGTTCGCGACCGATGTCGAAAGGAATGAAAATTTGCAGTCTCCGCTGATTGTGTCATGTGTTCTGTGTGCCGACGGGGCGATTTCGCTCAGTGCTTTGTTCACTCTGACTACTGGTGATTGGGAGAAACTGCAAGACTGTTAGAGGATAATGTGATTGCGGGTTACAAGAACATTGGCTATCTTATCCGGAAAATTTGGTATGTATCGCTTGAGAGTTTGCTAATTTCTTGACCCTACATGTCACTCTCTCGGTCTCTCACGACTGTGGTCGTTCAGGACTTATCGCACACTTTAAACGACTGACTACATTTTGGTTTGCTTGATTGTCTGTGAGCTCGTGTCACATTTAATGTTCAATCGGTGAGATTATACATGTTGACGTCGACGCGTGCTAATCGTTGGGATTTGAAGATGTAACTGTAACCCATTGTTGAATCGGTTCTATTGTGTTTCGTGTGAGTCCCCCGACTGAGGTGTCTGTTGCGTGTGCAGGTGTATCATCACGTCAGATATATGGACTACGTTGTCAGTGTGCTAGTTTATTTGTAATCACAGGTCATTCTGGGCCTCCATCAGTTCACACTATTCCTTCAGAGATAACAGATTGTCGGAAGCTAAACTTGTTTAGGTACATTTAATTCTGTATAGAAACTATTCGAAAACATTGATACTCGAAGTCTACAATTGTATCAGTAAAAGTAGTTGGGGGGCTCGACAATCCCTAAAGTGTAAACCATAAAAGAATGCTGTAGGAAAATGAAAAGATTATTGGGTGACAGAAAATGCGGTTAACCACAGTCTGCCAAACTTAATATGCACCCTTTAGTATACACAAACAAACTGCAGCTCATTACAGGTAATTGTAAAGAATTAATTATCGCCTGACTCTACTGAAACGGTTATAATAGTCAAACTCAACTCCATTTTGTTTTGCACTCATTCAAAGATATGTGCGTCGCTGTGTTTCGGCGCCCAAGTAACCGTCGACGTTTATGCGTCCGTCAAACTTAGATGTATTTTGAATCGAACAAACACCGCCTAGTACTATGCTTGTTATTTGGAGTGTTGATGACTTCCTTCCTGATCTCAGATTCCTATATCGATAATTGTAGTTATGTGCGTGCTCTGCTGAACTTCATAGTGTTCTCTGAGGTCGTAATCATTTCCAGTTATCCCACTGATGTGATTGTCCCAGTAGAAAATACTGGCTGAGTATGAGTAACTGAGCGTGCGTCTATCATCTCTGCCCATTCACTTCGCGAGAGTAATGTGATTGTTGATGTCCAATCGCATTCTGTTAAATTCATTATTTGACTTTTGCAAAAGAAAAGATGCTGTTTATTTTTCTGCTTGTAGTGAATCACTCGCACTAGATGTCGTTTGAACCGTTCTTCTCATTCGGAACACTGTGTATTTATCCAATAATCCAAAACTACGTTTGCTAATACCATACTGCTCATTGCGCGCTCCTGTGTATTTGTACAGAATCTTTGTTGGTTGTGATTGATTTCACACTGCATCCCCACATACGTCTACGTTTTAACCCAGGAACCATTGAAACAGCTTCGTACCACACTGACCCATCTGCACAGACAAATCCGGGAGCTACATCATCGAAGATCGGAGGCGTCTACTAATTTTCTGCTCAAGTGCTTATTCACTGATCCCGGATCGGAACTGGCTCAGTCGGAACTGAATGCACTACGCCTACGAGTGAGTATTCTGTGTGTGTGGTATGTGTTGAGTGGCACGTACACTTGAATCGTGTCTTCTGTTTTGTCTCTTGTTAATTTCTTTCGTCAGTTCTTGTGCGTTTGTTAACCTATCCCACTACTTTAGGGTAAGCACCGTTGAATGGTTCGTCTATTGGATCGAAAAGGTTGTCTGATTCCGTTTAACTTCCTTGTAAGCTTGTCTATGGTCTGACAGGGGTCTGGGGAATCTGCGCAATGTGTACCGTTTGGATAGATTGACGACATTTTGATCCGATTTTATCTGTATCCATGCATGCAGTTGTTAACATCCTTTGGAGATGATGTCACGATTTAAGAAGTGCAAACCAGAGGCAGTCAGTCCCGATGTTGTTTACTTCCAGTAGTGCGCACAAGGCTACCAATAAACTGCATCGTTGTACATTAGTATATCAATATGGCTTGCTTTGAATAAAGTAGTTTTTTTCAGTGAAGAACTCAGTTTCTTGGCTTGCTTCCGGTTTTCACAAACTACCAAATTTCATGGTTCTGTTATCTGTTTAGCGATAATGACATCTTCCACCAGTAACAGGCTTGCGGGTTCCTAGCTCAGATACTTTAATTTCCCCTGTTTACATTTGAGCTGCCTGTCCATATCCGTTCTCTTTCTTATGACCCGTTGTCTTAGCTCTCTTCATTGATATTCACCTCACTGATTTTGGTGACACTGATGCTCCATATTTCCTCCCCTTGTTTCAAAGCAAAAATGGCTGGCCGAATTGAGTGAGATGGTGTGTACCACGATACGCACACACACATTCCCTTCTTTCTCACATTCGGTTATGCTGTTTGCCTACCACACTTGCTTATGAGCCATGTTTATAAAACTCCCGGCACCGCCTATCCGTTTCGTTCTGTAAATATTGTGGTTTTCGACCCTGTCTTCTTCGGTGTTGTCGTATCTCAGCAACATTTTTGTCAGCTAATTGTCCGTTCAACCATTTGTACGCTCTAGTGAGATTCTGCTTTTCGGTATGTCGTCACTCCCTTGTTGCACCTCGTTGTGAGACAAGTGCACTTCTGGATCTTCGTTTATTGATTGTGTCATATAAACACACTGATAGACAGACGTTCATTCATACGTGTTTACGCATGCCTTCCTTCGTACATATCACTCAACATGCCACTGATATTTGGAGGTTAGAATCAAGGATATGAACGAGGAAAATTGATGAGCAAGAATCTCTGTGTTCGAAGGTGTGGACACATCATTCATTGCGATACCCTGTTCTGCATATGTGTGTAAAATAAAAAGTATCTAACCAACTCAATCGCCACTCTTACTCCACACTCTGGTCATTGCTTTCATACTCCTTACCCCCGTTACCTCTTCGAATTATTTCAATCGTAAAATAACCCCGTGTGTCCGGTTTTTTTTTGCGGACGTTAGATTAACGCATTGGGCGACTTGCTCACACTGTTGTAGGCACATGTGTCATCCCCTTTGCATCGTTTTTTTTCTACAGTATTGTTGCTGTTAATGTTGATTTCTCTGATTAAGAAAGTTCACATGAAAATTAGCAGGTTTCCGTAAAATAATTTTCTGTTTGCACGCCTTTGACCTTGCTAGGCAAATTTGTTTACGTCCGCATGCGTCAACTTGAACGTTACACTCATTGCCTTATCTGTTCGTCAGCTGATTGTGAAAACCTGCTGACGCTCATTGTTTTGATCTCGTTTCCATTTCAGACAGATATCGGGGTTCGCGTGAAGGAAGCATTCATGCAGTTTATGGCTCGTTTGCTCAAAAACTATAGAGCCTACTTGATCCCCGTGAGGGATGCTGAACGAGACCAGCTATTCAACAGCAAAGGTTTGTCCTTCGGTGCCATCTTGCCATCAGACTTTTTATTCGAAGTCAGTTTACCTCTCCAATCTGTGTACGTATTTCATTCAGGCCGACCTTCATCATAAGTGGGGCATGGAAACATAATTTCTGACGGGCAAGTTCCAACAACGCTGCTAGTCACTGCTGTCATATGGTATAGTGGACCACACATGTTGATGAGGGGTCTTAGTGGCTGCGATGGTAAGGCGTGTTACCTCGTGTATTCGTTCTCCTTCTGTTATACAGCGGAATACGTTGGATGCACGACTAGACGTTTGTCTAAAGGGATCAAAGAGCATCGCTTAATCGGGCTTGGAACCAGGTCGACTAAATCGTAGCACATTTAGCTTATACAGACCAACAGTCAGATGGACCCAAAGCAGGCTTTCCATATTGTATACAGAGTTAAAGCTAATCAACCCGAGGTGATCAGATAACGGGAGTTAGCCACCACAGCGATTGCTATCGGAATACGAAATCTAGCTTTTTGTTCAAGCCCTACAGTTACCGTGGCCGAAAATAGTAGCAGATACTCCCGTACGCACATATACAACTCCTTTGACTTTGGGTAATGCACTCTCACCCACATCCGCAATGAAGATTAGCTTCTGTCACGGGGAATAAGCCTATCCCGTGTCTAGATTGATGAGAGATGGGTTTTGAGACGTATGTGTGTTTTGTTCTTTCAATCTGACCAATTAGACGATTCAGCCTGTTTGTACTCATTACAATATTCATTTTTTTCCAGATTCACTGAACTGATTCCTTAAGTTGTTTTTATATGAACCCAATGAAGCCAGGCTCACTTCACCCGACTATGTGTATATTTATCGGTCGTCTTTTTTCCTTCGTGTTGGTCATGGAATTGTTCTAAACAAAACTGCCCTGTTTGTGATTGATGATATCTGTTGCTGCTCTTACGAAAAAGACTGTCTGCCATTTGCCGGCATTCCATTGGTTCGTGATTATGGACACGAACTGCTTAAGGTCATCACTGTGAGCTGGCTACGACCATTACTAACGCTGATCTCCTTCACAAGTGACGGTCATTAGTTCGCTCCGAACACGAAGGTTGATGTTACGAGAGAGCAGCCTGATTGTGGTTGCGGTGGTTTCAGAAGGGGCATTTTCATTCAAAGCCTCATCCCTTTTTTCATTACAAAGCCGTATCCCGACAGTTATTGTTTATTTGGCGCTGTTTTATACAGAGTGAAAAAGTAGATCACTTTTTACCGTAGTGAATTGGTCACGTACTGAATACAGCGCCCTTGTCGGTGCAAATACCCCTCGGATGACCTCGGGTGAGCCCGGTATCAAAACATTGACTGAAAAGGACCTCAAATGAACATCACGCGCCAAACGTCCCAACGAGATTTTTATTTTAGTTCAGTACTACAACCCCTTCACCCTTACCACTAACTAAGGCTGATCATTGGTGTGCTTTCGGAATAGTTTGACATTAATAAACGCATATTATTATACGTCATTTTGCTTTTCTGGTTGGTTTTTACTTGATGTGCCTACATGCGTGACATTCGACGCAACATGTCGTTAATCACACAACCATTGCAGAGTTCTAATCGGAACGGTGATTGGAACGCTTATTAGCACGACTGTACGAGCTCGTACCAGTCGTGTTACGAGTAGTCCTTCGGAGAACTTGTTTCTACCAGATTTTGATCAGGGTTACATTTTTATAGGTCACCCAGAATGCTATCTTAACGATACCACATAACATAGACAACAGATTTTTTTTCGCTCGACGCATTTTACTGTAGAAAACGTTTTTATTACTTAACGTGTTGTTGCGGATGACTGTATAAACTATAAAATCAATGGGTAATATTAACACTTGCTTTTTAATCCGATAATTCAGATTTGTAATGGTCATACGTTAGTAGGGAAACCGAAAATAACTGAAATTCTGCAGCCCACCTTTCCTTCGGGATAAAATTCAGCAACGAAACTCTGCGCGACAGAAAGGTAATATGTAATATGTATAACTGAGTGTACAATGGCGCTTTTGAATGGTTAGAAGAAATACAACAAGGTAACACACTTAGTCATTTCCTTAGGCCACTTACGATGGTAACACCGATGGAATGGGAAAGACAAACAACATTTCTGCGGTGCGATAGAAATCAAAATTCAGAAGATGTGTATAATGTTCGTTGAAAGCGATTGGTTACTCATTTGGATACTAATCGTTAGTCGATCCATTGGAATGTTGAAAACAGCTTTACCAGACAACTAATCGCCGATATCCACATTACCGGCTGTAATGACGTCGCACAGTTGTCAATTTTATGTGAAGCTGTGGGGGATTATTACCATTTTTGGACTTGACTTGTTGGAACTGGACAAGCGATTATACAACCAAAAGGAACTCTGCTCTCTTCTGTCATACCTTTTTGAGAGTATATTGTTGCACTATGTTCATTTTACTTGAAACAGCTCTGATACTGGTGATTGACCTACTGCTTTCTTTACAAAGTGGATATCTGTCTGTTCTCACTTGACACTGTTCACTGTCGTAAGTAACGGTACCCGACTTTAGAGAGCATGACTTACAAACAGTCAGTGTACGTTATCTGATTTGTGAAGAACGAACAGAGAAAAATCTGTCCCACAGGAAATAAAGAAAATGGAAATAAAAATACAATTCAATCTATTATACTTGTTTCTAAACTGATTATGAGTTCTCTACTGTCTATTTCCAAACCCGTAAAGATAGCTACATACGGTGTTTAACAGTGGCTTTGGAAAATTCTACCACGTGTTGTGCGACAAATAATGTGGAATATCCTTTTTCGTCTGACTCAGCTCCTATGTGTCATCAATCGCCAACACTGTTGCGAAAGTCGTTGCCTCAACTCGTTACAAGTGATCATACTTTTCGTGTTTCCTTTCTTTCTGTAACAAATGATGCATTCAAATCCCAGATTGACGCTTGTTCTCCATTATTCGAATTGTTCGTTTTCCTCATCATTCATAGTGTTGTGTTTGGTCTTTATTTGGTTATCTAACGTATTCTTGGTATTGTTGTTCTGGAAGTGGAATGTGTCTTCCTTTTTGACCGAGCACACCCTGCTTGTATAGCCTGTTGATTTGTTTGGGTTAGGTAGGTCATATTAAGCGTTATATTCGGTGATTCTTTTGACTGTGTAAGTTTCAAACTCTATGCCTTTGCTGCTCAGAACCGGCTCCCGATTTATTATTTGCTTATTTACGTGCTTACAGCGTTTCTTGAAGCGGCTGCTGACAAAAAATCGCGCCCATTCTATCAGACTTTGTTCGAGACACAGCAGTGGGCCAACTTTGTCCGTGATCGAAGCTATGCGTCTATTCGAGACGAGGAGCTGGCCTATTTCGACCATTTGATCTTCAAACTATTTGGTCCATGTTCTACTTATGGTAGTAGCCGCACTGCTAGTGAGCTGTCTGTGACGAGCGGCGGCGGCAGCAGTTCACATCGAAGTAGCAAGGATCAGGATATCCACGAACTTGTTAACAGTCCTTGTGACTCCATGGTTGGCGTACGGACCGCGCGCGATGAACCAACGATGCTGCGTCTGTTATCTCGTTGGCAGGTGAACAGGTATGCGTGTAGACGAGAATAACGTTTATTTGATTGAGTTCAATTGTAAGGCAGCCTTTTCCCGAAACAAATTTTAATGGAACAGTCAAAAATGTCGCTCGACAAATTTTTCTGCCTATTATAAAATGTACGCTACAGAACGAGAAATTATAAAGTGGAAGTCAGAGGTTGAATGTAAAACCAAACATGCAGCGGAAACATACCGCGGAGCTACTCTCAAGTCAGTTAATGGTATCGTTACCATTGCAGTGCTAAGCTACCAAATGAGTCGTCTTGGTATTGGTATGTTCGCCGAGCTTGGCATTTAGGTTGCAAACGTTTCATCACCAAACGAGGTGACATCATCAGTGCGTAAGTGTTTCAGCGTATAGTTTTTGAGCGTGGAGGTACCAAATGAGTCGTTCTACTCATATAGAGGTAAATACCAACGTCTCAGAGCAACTGCCTCAGCATATCGTAACAACCGGGGCTTATCAGTTGCATAAACAACTGTGAATGCCTGCGTGGGGTCCACCTGGTGATGGCTCTCCAGGAGATGACGAGCGATCGCTGATGCCGGTGGTCTGTGTGGCGGTTGCTGTGTGCACACATGGGTGTCAGCTTGCATCTGCGCACATGCTTTCCTCACTCATGCTGGGATGTGTTTTGAGATCCGAAACTTCAACTGCTCTCCTATCATGCCAATGTATTCATTATGACAACTGTATGAAACTCAGCAATGGATATGGTGGCTGGCAAACGGAGGCATCTGAGGTTTTAGAGGTTGATTTTGAATGCGGTTTGCAGTACAGGTTAACACGACCTCTGCGGCACTATGTGTCCGTCGTACAGAAGCTTTTAGTCGGCGTTGTAGCGATGTATTGACATCATCCGCTTTAAGCAGCACCTGTAAAAAGGCTTTCAAATTTGACACCACCATCACTGTTTGCTCGTGAAGTTTTTCTCGATCAATGGTTGTGGATATCCGTTGTCCATGAGAACCTGACTGATTAGTTGCAGCTTCCTCTGGATTTTGTCTTGAGTGCCAATTTTTCTGGATCTACTGAATTATGTTTTGATGAGGCGCTGACACGAAGCTCTTGGATAACGAGCATCTATACATATATATCGTCCTGTGATGTTTATTCAAGTGTGTGGTCAAGCCTCTCCAAGCGGACGAGCGGTTGGCACCATCACTGCGGTTGACACAAGCGGGGTGTGCGTCCGTTCGGTCAAAGATTTGAAACCTTGATATAGGATCCGGACGTTGTAATAATCGATTTTATGATCTTTAGCTAACGCATGTAATGGTATGGCCGGGTCACGTCTCATTTTGTAAAGTGTATTGCGGCTGTTGGTGGAGAGCATATCTTCTGTGTTCTACGACTCTGCGCTTCAATTGTCTGGAGTGTTTGGCCAATGTGTTCTCCCGGACACGGTGCAATTCATCTTATTGACACAATTAGTACGGTCGTGCTGTTAGATTGAGTCTTTCACCTTCATCAAATGACGTAAGGTGTTATCAAGACGGAAGAATGTATTGATTTCCTAGTCCGTTAGGACTTTTGGGATTGCTTCAAACAAACCGTTCCGATAGAGTATTTCAATGGAAACGGTCAACGTTTTCCTATCTTCCTTGTTTGATTGTATCGCAGGTGTGGTTATCTGTTTGCCAATGAACAGTTTTGGAAACTAATGTTGTAACACTGCAGCCAACCGGACAAGTTCTAGTTCACAGCTTGCAGATCTGTTTTGGCCGTGTCCCATCGCTAATCAATCGTCTAATTAGGTTATTGAAATCAGACTACGTTTTGGAAGGAAAGAATCTGTAGGCTTCAAGTTACTTGGAAAATGATAAACTCGCTGGGGTTGCAACGGGGAATACCACTACAACTAGATAAGTATTTTTGGATGTTGAGAGATGTTTGACATCCTTGGTCAGTACGCTAGTTAGCAATTTTTTGGAGACAATGTGACCATTAGGGAGTAAATTGTTTTTACTAATCCATCGTTAGATTGGACGTAGAACAACTGACTGTAATAAAATTGTACTCTTCTTATATAGACATAAGAAGTTCAGTTGCGACTCAGTGTGGTTTGCATATTCAGTGGACTGAGGTCACATGGGAACTTTGTTCATCATCAGTAGTTGTTGAAAGTCATGGAAAGCTGATTATATTTCGTATAAAATGGGGGAACTGAAACATCGAAACATTTGGACATGTTGAATGGTAATGGACATGCGTTTGATCGACTGTTCGGCTCCGAAGCCCCATTCTGTGTAAAGAAACATCGACCTCCGAGGATGACATTCCTGTCACAGTTGTAAACCTCCGCAATACAGTCAAAGTTGTTAGAATGTATTTGGTTTTCATAATTGCGGCAGTGAGAGTCGTTTGACCTTCACGATTACTTTCTAATTTCTTTTAGTCCTTACTTAATCACCAGCTCGCTATTTAACATTTCTGTCTGCGAACCTGCCTGCTCTAGACTAAGTACTTTATTGCTTGCTGTTTCAAAACTCTTGTAATTGGCGACCAGCATTGCCCACCGTACAATTTTGCCCGGTAATCAGTATAAATTCCGAATGATTTTCTCAGTACCTACCAACCTGCTTGAAGTCAAGAAGCAGTGGGCCACTCCGTCTACTTGTTTATAAGAAAGCCCTTCAAAATTGAACCTGACATTTTCTGTACACAGTAAAATGAGATCCTTAAGATATTCAAGTGGAATACCTATATCATAGTTTTGGCTGTTTGTCTGACCATTCTGTCTCTCACGTTGTTTACCAGTTCACTTGCAGTTGCGGTGACGTTTACATAGGCAGAACAGACCGACAGCTATCTCAGCGAGTAGCAGAACACGTCCCGAACTGGTTAAAACAACTCATGACAATCTGAAACCGGTGAATCCGTTACTCGAAGCCCCGCATCATCGATTGCCAGACACCTCATGATAACAGGTCACCAGGTTGACCCAGTTAAATCATTCAAAATATTGTTACATCAACAGAACCCGAAGCTACTGGCCTTTAGTGAAGCCATGCTGATTAGAACTCACCAGCCGGTGCTATGTGCACAAAAGTGGTTGAAACAACCCATAGGCTTGCCTTGGTGGTGATGACGTGTTGTGACTGTGTGCGTGTCCATACCCTGTCTATCTCTATTTGTGTCATATATAACTCGCATGTTTTACGTTTGCGACTGATGAGAGTAAACGAAATGTTAACATATCGCAACATATGTCTTCTTTCTGCATTGATGAAGTTAATTATGCATTTTGTATTTGAGACTTAATCGGTGTGATGTAGATGCTTTGCTGCTTTCGTAGCTCAGCTACTTCCTCAAAGAGCGATATCTTAATGTAAAAGTTAATAGCATGCTTTCTGGTTGACGTCTAACATTTCAAGACGCTTTCGTATCCTCGTGTGCACCACTGTCTGCTGCTACATACGTCAATGTGATAAGAAAATCATTTTCCTCACGGATCCGTTTATTGGTCGCCTTTTGTGATACTTTCCATTCTCAGACCTACAAATATTTGGAGCTCGCACTCATCTCCGAAGAGTAGCTAGTAAACGTAATTGTGTGGCAAAAGCCACCAAAACGCTTATCATGTCAATAATTGACTGACGGACATCCCTGATTCTATTTTCCTGTTATATCAAATTTTACTGTGAGGTGTGTTTACTATCGAATGGGTCTTGTTTTTAAGTGAACACCACCCACATTTGATCTTCAGATAAGCCTATCGGTCAGTCCACTTCAAAAGGAATCACTAGATTCGAGCTGCCGTCTTTTTAGAGCTCATCAGCAGTGCATATCCTCGTTCGGATTAGAACTTTCACTATAGGGATACTGACTAACTGCTAACAAAACACAAAAACAATAACACCAACGAAGCAAAACAGGCCGCCCAGCCACCACACCAACCGCACGACAAACCAGAACACAACAACGGACCACGAAAGAAGCACAAACAGGCCGGTCACAGCCGCGGACAGGACGGCAGGCACCCCAAAACACCAGCCACCCCCACCACCAGAAGCATCCACAACCGAGCCTGACAACCCAAAACCACCCAGGAACACGATCACCGGCCCCAAGAAACACCCGCGCCAGCAAGCCTGAACACAAACAAACAAAACCACGCAACCCACAGGCCAGCCAACTACCGAAAACCACACCAACCAAGACCAAAACCCACAACCCCCAAACCACGCCAAAACGACGCACACACCAACCGAACAAAACAAAAAAAAAAAAAAAAAAAACCCCCAACCAACCACATCGCCAAACACACAGCAGACCCAAAAAACGAACCAACAAAGCGCCCTGCACACCACAAAACAACGCCCGCGCCAGGACCCTAACACGCAGAAAAACCACCCAAATACACAACACAACCCACACCCACCAACACCAACAACCACACACCAACAACAACAGACACACAGACAATCAAACACGACAAAACACCTAACGTAAAAAAGGGGACCGAAAGAAAAAAAAAAAAAAACCCCAAACTAGGCGGGGCCGGGGCGACGCGCAGCAGCGGGAGCAAAACCCCCAACAAAAAACAGGCGACACAGCGAGAGGAGGCGGAACCGGGCACCGAACCGCAGGCACACGACGCAAGTGGCAAACCGCCCCACCCACAGACTTGACCAAAAGACCCACACCGACACAGCGACTGATAGACAACGAAGTAAGCACAACACGCAGCTAGAGTGGCGTAACGCGCCGAACACGCGCAGAAACGAAACATAACTTACACGGATTAGAATTTACACTACCGGCCATGATTGTGGAGACTAACTTGCTACCAAAACAACCATAACCTCCCAACAGTTACGGTCGATGCCTGCTAAACCACAACCTTGTATGAATAGTGTTCAGCTTGCCCGATCATTTCGAAAGGAGAATGAACAGAATCACTCTGTTCTATCCAATCGATAACCCCGTGATCAGGACTTCTCAGTTAGGTTGAAGTTACTGTCTTCATTGAACCAACTGAGCATGGTTTGACTCTTTAATGGAAGTTCGGGGATTTAGATCGTTTCCAGTTTAACACCTTTCAGACTTGATCGCAACCTTCGTATTCAACTAAGTCTATCGGATAGCCCACTTCAAAAGGAAATACTAGACTCGAGTTTATCTTTCTCTTCATCATGTGTTGGTAGTGGTCAATTGAAAACAATCTAAATTCCTGGACGTCTATTAAAAATAGGTCGTGTGTTATGACACCATAAGTAGTGTTTTTTTGTTCATTCATAGCGTATTTCGTTGGTTTCCATCCATTAGCTATAGCCATTCAGTGAGCCTCGATCGTACGCCTTGCGATATACACGTCAACGTTCGAAATTTAATACGTGTCAATTTCATTTGTGAGTTATACTGTTTACATGCTTTTGTGAACGATCACAAGCGAGTGGTCAAATAATTTTCCAACTACTGAAATCAACGACTCAAGATATTGTGTTACTGATAAGTAGTTTGGCAGATTTGACAATTTAGAGATCACAATTTCACTTACAGCTCGGTTGTTTGTTTGCAAGGTGTAGGCGCCTTGATGTTGTATGTTTGAATATAGACGTAGCTATTTTTAGTAGTTAGGTCCCCTCCCCTTCTTTTTTCTTCTCTCTTCCTATATAGGTTTTTTTCCTTCGTGGTTGTGTGGCAGTTAAGCATCAGTGTGAACCACTGATGTATTGCTGTCTATGATGATGATGATGATCCAATTACGAAAAACCTGGACTTCGGTTGGGTTCGAACCAGCGACAGAAACAACGTGCCCAGACGCGGCAAAAGCACTATCATCTGAATTGCAAGCTTCCCTGGAAGCTCAGAAATTTCATATTTGGATTTATTTACCCACCCAACCAACTGTCATATGGAATTCACCAAATCATCCAACAGATTGGTTGCCCAAGCAAGATTTCTCGACCACTTCACGCTGGAATCCACCAACACAACTGCTGAGCATTGACATTGTATTACTGCCTACCGATTCGAGTCCAGCCGATGCCCAAATGTTTCGTAACTGGGTCTCTTCTAGACCCAAGAAGTTTCGAAACAGAAACCCGGCGTTTGCACATTTGGAACTTGACTTGGGAACAGGTTATTGACCAGAATAGTGTTCTCAGCGTGTTGTTACCTAATGGAAACTCGAGGCCATTAATGTTCACTGAAGCAATAATAATGGAAAGCTCCGTTCAGTCCTCTGTGTTCTGAGGATGCAGTCGCAACCCCTGTTGCTTTTTCTGAACGGACAATGTTTTCTTCATCAAAACAACCTTACCCGTGAATTCCACTGTTGTTTTGCTGCCAAGTGTTGGTTATATAAAGTTTCTGTCTTATCTGCACGATCGATGAGTACGAACGAAATCTTAACATCTGTCTTCTTGTTATATCAGTTTACTGAGTACAGGGCACACGATGATGCGTGACACAGTAAAGCTATTCCGGTAACCTTCAGCAATCTTGGGTGACTACCGCGTTATACTTTTTATTATTATCTGGATTCAATGAATCATTTGATGTGAGGAGATGTGCCGTTATGTGTATCTTAGGGAAACCGCTCGAATGTGTCTTTTGTGGTTCACTTACCTTGGTCTCCCCTTTGAGTTACTTTCTCACTTTTGCAGTGAATCCACACGAATAATCGGTCCTCCGGCGTGGCCTTTGCCAGCGGCCATTTTTGGTCAAAGTCTTGCTGATCCAGGCGTATCAACGAAGCGTCATGTCAGTGATTGCAAACGAACTGTTGCTCCGCGTCCTTTCGATCTTGTTCCGATCAGATGGAATGTCAGATTGTTGGATCGTTTGGCCGTGTACGCTTATCGGTTGCAAGCTCTGAGCATGGATGACACATTTCGACTTGAACTGGCAAGTTGCACTATCGACGAACATCATACTCGTCCAGATTTGCTTTCAGACACCACGGGATTGTCTATCCTTGCAAACGGCTGGCAGTCGATGACTCCATATCGTCTGGCTCGAGGCCCGTCAATACTTCCTGATCATATACTGTCTGCAGTGGTTGACAACCCGTCTCCGCTTCCTCCTCGGGCAGCCTCCAGTACCGTATTGGGGTTAACTGGACTCCCGACGAAATTTCCTATTCCCGTGGGGAGCAACGTAATTTTTCGACGTTCACCGTTAGAAATAAGGCAAACTGTAGAACGCTGTAAGTCCGCCTGTTTGTTCGCATCTATTTTTCGCATGGGAACTAAAAATCGGTGACTGCTGTGCTATCCAACTCCCTATATTGTGACCTCGTGTGTCTCGTGATATCGATGTATAAGTTGCAAACTCAACTCGACATATATCCACTCTGTTACCAATCTCAGGGACGTCGCCTGAAAAGAGGTGATTGCACTAAACATTGGAAAATAGTCATCAACTGACGTTGTGCTCCATTGCCAGTTTGCAGTAGACCGCTTTTCCTGTACGATCATCCACGTGAAAATGCATTGATTGATTGGTTGTGTGATTTAGATGCCCGGTGCCCGTACGGCTCCTTTTAAACAGACAACAATGTCTACCTGTACGTTTCAATTACGTCGATAATGTTATTTCAGATTTGTATGCTTCAGACACTCCTTACTTGTAATGCAGTTCGGCTGTCTTGAATGAGTGATCAGATTTTTGCTACATGTTGATGTATATCTCGAAGTACGCGTACGTTTTGTCCTCATTTGCCAACGGTAATCGTTATTAGCAACATATAGAGCAACCTACGGGATTTCATCTTCAGCTGTGTCCGTTCCCGTATAGTCATCATTCATATTATATACATATATATTATATGTATATTATATATATATATATACTACTACGCTCAACAGTATGGACTGTCCCGCTTAAAACAGTTATGTTTCGCTGATGATTAGGAAATTCACTTTTTGTGTACATCAGTGGTAACCATATTCTTTCCCTCGCAATCTCACCTCGAAGTTTATTGGCGCCATTTATTATGCTGTTCTCCTGTGGTTTTAAAGAAAAACATGGGATCCCAAAACAGGTTCACAAAACGTCTGGTTCGATGCAGCGACAATACACGCAAGTGTTCTAACAGTAATGTTTCAGATTGAACACACACACACACACACTTGGTCACAGCCTTCACATTCAAGCCGTCATCTGGCTAGCCCACTTCTCAGAACTTGTCTGAAGGCGATGAAGTTTTCATCAAATGTGGGTAGTGTTCGGTTTGATATACTCTAATTTCCTGAACTTATTAATAGTACTGTTGCTCAGTCCCACTCGAAAGTATGTTAGAGATTTGTTACCAAATTTTTTGGGTTCAGCAGTCATCCTGTGTTTCCAAACCTTCTCCAAATTCTCGTCTAATCCTGTTACAAGATCCCCTCGTAGTTTCCTATAAAACCGCCTCCAAGTACACCGTCTTTCGTTGATTCATTCCACTATTAGAATTTTAGTGAATCCGGATTCTGCTTCTCTACGGCTCACTGAGCATCCATTTGTACAATAATATATCATCATATCATCAGCATATCATCAATTCAGAAAGATTCCAGTTCTATTTTCACTTCAATCCTTATAGTTCATTTCTTTAAAATTACTGTTGAACATACAGTGCCATCCTTTAGACGCTTTAACCAGATTCTTGACTGGACTTAAATTCATCTTTCCAGCTTTTATCTCATACTGTTGTGTTTTTGACCAAAATTGGGTTCTACAATTTGGCGACAGTGCGCTACTTAACGACTTATTTGACCTAGTTGATGACGAATGGAACATGTTACTGTTGTTTGTGTTGTTGCCTCAAGGATATGCAGCACCTAAATATACTTTGTTCAAATGCTTACTCTACCAGGTTTTCTTCGAGCCTCTGACAGACGTCATTCCAACGTTAAACACAAATTTACAATGATAAAATAGTTTTACGTCCTCACTCAAACATTCTTGGTTATTTTATCTAAAGATACGTATCATCAGTTTGATTTGTTACTTGTTCTATTCAATATGCATCTGTAAAATCACCGCGATATGTTGTCCGCACAATGCGTTACCCGCATGAAAAAAAAATTACCGTTGTCCTCTATTCCAGAAATGTCCTCTCTAAACCGTTAGCAGCAAGAACCCGAGTGAATGATACAATTGGCAAAGCAAATGATTAGCCCGTTTACGAATTAGGTTAATTGCGCATTGCACACAGCATTTCAGTTGGTCAGCTGATGCTATCAAAGATGGTTTCCGCTACTGCTGGTTCATCGCGATCTGTGACTGTTTCTACGCCACCCCATACCGAGTTATTGAAAAGTGTTACGGGACAGCGGGTCCCGATAAATTCCATCGAACTTTCTTCCAAAGAAGTGATCCAGCCACAGTCAATGAACCGATGAAATGGTTATGTAAGCTCACGATTTACAGAAAAGCCCTAACTGGCAGATCTATCAAAGATCTTCCCTGTCATGATGGGTGAACAGAAACCGCGTATGGTTATTTAATGTAAGGCAAATCCTGAAAACTGCCGAGTAAAGAACCCACAATGTACTGAGAGTTAGAAACACAACGCAAAGCTAGAGACGACAAATAAAATTACATCAATACCCGTGCGTACGGGTGAACAAACGGACATTCATTAATGTCCGCTCGTACACGGTCAGCGTCAACCGTGTGCAGCTTCGTCTATCACAGTGACTGAAACCTAAGGGAGACTGCGCACACGAAATGAAAATGTACATTTTTGCCTCCCTCCACATACGCCGAATCCAGTGTCAACGCGAAGGAATGAGACTAGTTAGCCTATTGCACCGTCACGTTCCACCTACTGGTCTTCACTTAGTCAGTCCGTGGACGTTAATAACGAATCTATGAGCCGTCTTCGTACGCAGCCACTAAAACTGGTAAATCCATCCGGATGTTTGCCACGAAAATTTGTCATTCACTTCGATCGTTTCGTAACCTATAGTGGGATGTGATGGAAACGTTATATTAGCGAGGATGAGGTTCTCTGGTTTGCTTTCGGCCACTGCAAATAATTATCTCAGTTCGCAAGCTTCGTTATCTCTGGTACATCACTACCTACCCCGATCGACGTCCGTCAGATCGTGCCCGGTTTGTATCCCTTGACTTAACTTGGAAACGACAATCTGATGACAAGGGGTCATGGATACCTCAGTGTCAGTTTGCTTCAGTTAGCCGTCCTGGACTTTCTGGTTGAGGACTAAAAGATGGCGAGCATTTTCATTTGAGGTCTCTCTGGGAGGTTTCGAGGGATCGTAATAAACATCCTTCATGTTGGGGATCTGTAGGCTTCCAGAAATATCTTCGTCAGAATGATTTTACTGTCCTTTGACTTTTTGCTCCTTCATTTTTTTGGGCACCGGCGTCATTTAAGCGCAGCTGATCACAGGCAAATATTTGTGAACATATGGATCTTTTTCAAGAGTAACATCTGCAGTGTTAGATGCATTGATGGTGTCCGTTTCCTAATACAGTCAGCATCTGTCAGTCGGTGGCGGTATTCATCATCCTCAAGAGTAAGAAGGACCAAACGACTCTTTGCCGGTTTCAACAAATTGGAATTTAAAACCCGGTTGGATAGCATTCAAATTCTGCTTGTAGGTAAGCCTGTTACTAATTTTGCCAAACACAGACAGACCTCTGAATACTTCCTATGTCAAATTGTGTTGGTTTTGAACGAAGTTGCAAACACAACTAAGCAATTTTTCAAACAAGGTCCAGATAACGTGCTACTGTTTTCCGTTAGACTGGCATCGAATTCAGAGTTAGTCTGTGTGGGCAGCGAAACGAGAGCGAATGTGATTTGTGTACATTCTGGCAAATAAGTAGGTTTGATCACATTTACCCAGTTTGACGAAATGAGTGATTGATAATGTTTTTCTGCTGTTGGCATTGGAATACGCGGACACTGTGCTGCATACAGCACGAGTCATAGTGAGTGTTAATGATGCCGAATTTTGTTTTGTTTTCAGTTTGCCTTAGGTTTCTGAACATCTTATCTTACACAGACGTCGAATATCAGGCAGCTAGAGTAAACGGATTGTAGAATGTAAGACAAACCAAATAGCTTCATGAAAACATTTGAGTAAACCAAGTGCGTATCAGTTGTTTATCTTGTTTAAACGGGGGATCTTCTTGACGAATTGTCAGGATGGTCAAGTATTTGGTTGCTAAATCTACAGCTTCTGCCTCATCATGTGGCAGTCGTGTGTATAGTGGCTCCCCACTCTGGATTTGTTCAGAATATAAAGAAGGAATGCCGTTGTTTAGTTATATTAGTGTTTTGTACACATGTCGATAGAAAATGAAAAAGTTTTCCCATATCGTCTTCCCATCTGTGTAGTTGTCAACCTTCGACCGTCTGTTCTTCCGTCCAGTCAACACGACCTGTTTTTTCATGCCTTCGGTCTCTCTCTCTTTCTGCCTGTTCTCAGCGGCCTACTCGGGTTTAGGAAATCAACCTATATTAATTGGCATACTTAGTTATCATAATGTACCTATTTTCAATATTCAGAATGATACATAAACCATTGGTTTTCAAAAACAAACTCAGTTTTCGCGAAAAATACGTCCAACTATAAAGATTTTCCATTTTCAGCACTAAATGTAATGTTGGAAAGTATTCTTGATCAGCCATTAGACGTCATAAAAGCTATTTTTCGAACTCGGTTTTGTAACAACTCACATCAGACGAACTGTTATATACCTAAGGTCGGTGACAATCATGGTTACAGTTGAGTTACGAGATGAACGTTTCTTAATTTGGAATTAAAGTTGTCAAATTTCACATAGATTTAACTACTCTGCAATGTAATCGAATTAAAAAAGACGAGAGTGATTTTTCTCAAGCTTGTGAGTAATGCCATAGGATGAGTCATTTTGTGAGCTTAGCTGCTGAAGAATTCGTGATACCGTATTGTTTAACATATTTCTGTTAAACAGGATTATCGAATCTCTGGGTAGTTGAAAAGAAACCAAGAAATAAGTGCGATCCTCAGCATAATGTGTTGCATTTTTTCCATTTAGATGACATTACCATTTTGCAAATTGTTAACCATATTGGAATATGAGGGAAGCCATTTTAAATGGAAAATATGAACGGGGAAGCTCCCTTTGTACAATATGTTTTTTGTTTTAAATAAGGGCTTTCATTACGATAGTGGTGCACGGACGTCAACAGCAGGCAACATATATGCCTTTTAAAATACATTCTGTAGGTGTATTTATACGATTCAGTGCTCATTTTTGTTCATTTTAAGCAGTTTGTCTCCTTATCGTAACTCTGTAATAGTTGCATGCATAGATATTGTGTCCTCTGGCAAATGTTCTCCTAAATTTTGGGCAGCAAGTGGAATGGCTTGAGAACCAGTTATACACCATGTTCTGCTTTTTGTGTACTGTCTTACTTTCCTTCAGGATCCTTTAAAACTTGTTTCCTGAAACTTGCTCATTCGTCTGAGCATATGACTGTTCAACGACGATTTTTCTTTTTTCTTCTTCGACGAATATTGTTTGGCTAATCATTTCCTTGTGTGAGTTGCCGGATTCCCTGAATTACGGTAACAGGTAATCTCTAATTCAGTGCATATTTGAGACTTTGATGTTCAACTCATGGCCTGTTCATTCAGCATTCAGTTGCTTCCGTGTACATTCTAAAATAACCGCAGTACCTTAGCTTCATCGATTAGAGCCACAATGAGCCTTTTTGATTCCGGAGACCCGTTTCGTTTTTCACAGTGTCTTACAAAAGTAGCAAACGACAAAGTT
>LOND01028683.1:9480-25302 GCA_014220965.1 Paragonimus kellicotti | reverse complement strand
ATACAGTCAGATTCAGTGGACAGAAGTAGTGGCACTTTCACCGGAGGAATTGGTATTCGGCTGGTTGCATAGAGCATCGTGACGGGGGCCGTGCAGAAAGTTTGACTGACTGCTGCTCAAAATCGATGACTGGGTTATTCCAACACATCACCTTTATAAACTAGCTGTAGGGTGACGCTCCGCTTGGGCAAAGTTGATTGTGTCACTCGATGAATGCGCGGAGATAGCCACTGGATTGCAACACCGACTACAGTGCTGCACCTCCTGTTCAGGGTGCCTGAGGGGTGTCTGTGTATAGTTACTTGGCACAATGAAATAAAGTACGAACCAGGACAAGTTTGTATTGAACTGGCGTAAAGATGTGGAATTTTAAATGTTGACTATTCTGTGGTGGATTATCAAACCGGAGGTGCGAGTATTCCAACTCTCGGCGGAATACCTCAACGCGGCGGTGAGGTACGTCCAAAAGCCCACAACGATCGGATCGCGGACAACACGGGCGACCGGATGAGCCATCGTTCAACGAGATCAGATCAACGGATAAGATAGCAGGTAAAATGGGATGGATGACCAGATCGGAGGCGCGATTATTCCAACACTCGGTGGAATATCTCGACACGGTCGTGAAATACAGTCAAAGTTCACAGTGGATAGGGTGCGGACAACATGGACGACAGGATGAGCCATCGCTCAACGAAATCGGACTAACGGACGAGGAATGACTGGCGGTAACCCTCCCGACAGAAGTCGTCGGTCACACAAACAAACCGGGCAGAAGTGTACATAACGTGTGAACGGAAACCGGAATTTCGGTTCACAAACGCAAGCGCGTGCGTGGCATGGCAACAAGTTAGTTGGACAACAAAGATTGTGCTTTTTTGAAAGCCTTTTCGCTACAGTTCTATGTGGGCTTTTTGTAAACTGATCTTTCGATTGTACTATCTGATCGTCGCGTCATGAGAATGTGCAAAAAGGTAACAGATTGATCAGCCTCATGATGAATTGGTAGTGATATGTTTGGATGCAATTGACACATCAGTACCTGTTCCTCAAGATGAGCCATAAAGCTGTCTGCCAGGACGGGACTGAGTGGACTCTCTGTTGTTACATCATTTAACTGCCGATAACCTTATCCGTGAAATAGGAGTTTGATGTTCGATGTAAACAGGAGAGGAGTCGTTCTAGTTCCGAAGAGGGCAAACTGATTTGTAGCTGGTTTTCAGTGATCCGTTTAACAATTATTTCCACTGTTTATTTCAGAGGAACGTTAGTGAAGAGAGAATTAATATCCACAGTCCCAAGGTGACGTTCGCAGGCGTCCAGTCTCCCCAGCCAGTTTACCATTCCAAACGTATCCTTCACAGTGCACCGAGAGAATGACTACCGTACACGTTTCAACAGCTCTACAAGCCATTGCACTAATCGATGTTGGGCCGAACTGACCACCGAAGGTATCCGTCTCAGTGGTAGTTCGTGCTTGCGGAGTTTCGGCAGACTATACAGTTGCGGCGTCTGAGATCCGCGCGGCAGCAGAAGGACATGGTTGTCACTCTGAAACTGTCGTGGTAAATGAGCAATTTCATTGCTCGTACGTGCACACGTGAGTGATGTGTGTGTGTGTGTGTGTATGTGTGCAGTCGTGCATTCTTTTTCATTAACCCTGTTTAACTCCGCCATATAAACAACAATATTCCAGTATGTACCTGATGAAATGCAACGAAAATCGCCAGTCAATAAATTGTGCAGTAAGCCGTTTTTAACTTTTGTTTACAAGTTTATTTCGAGAAACAATTGTTGTAAATTTTTCAATTGATCAGAACTTGTGATTTTCACGAACCACACATAACGGAGACTCAAACCCACGACTTTTGAGTAGAAATGGTAAACCAGACTCCTATCCACTAGGCCACGTCGCCTGAGTTTGCAAGAAGAGGAGTTAGTTTTCTTAGCTGCGGCATTTCCTTATCCCACAGGCAACCCTAATGACCGTGACCCTGTTGTCTAGTGACTAAGTGTGAGGACCATCATTCAGACGCTTAGGTCGTGGGTCGGACGCACCAGCGTGCATGGTGTGGATGAGAACCAACAGGAGCTAACCAACTGTTCACCACTACGCCAATGGTTGCTGGGGCCAATTACCGGCCCTTCTTCCTGTTGTATATCCTGAATACCAACAGTCGGGCTAAGCGTTGCTCAGTGACAATCCCGACTGTTAAACAATGTACTAGTTTCACCGTGAGAAACAACACACACACAGAGCCAAACTAGAAGACGCCAAGTAGTTCTATATACCCAACAGTTATATTACCAAATCAGGAGGCTCGAGCTACCACAGTATGAAGTTTATAGTCAGCTACAACCCGACCTATGCTGCTACCTTGACGAGGTGGTCGGGCTTGTGTGCTGTTTCGATCCGGCGGGCTATGCTGACTAGGACTCCGGTCCTTCCAGGTTCAACCCTGTCAGACAGGCCAAAAGGAGCAGCCAGACGAAAAGCAGTTACACTCATAGGATTGTATGTCGCACTACTGACCGCGTAGGAGTGCTTAGGTAGTGAGGCACGATCCTATGGGCATACAGCAGAACTATTTTTATAGTTGCGGCACTGCTGTCTTCCGTATCAGGAAGAAGGGGGTTAGAAAAGGTACCCTCAAACAAAGAGCACTCCGATCGCCCAACGGTTGACCGTGACCGCCGGCGTATTATCCAATACGGTCGAAAAACATCTATCACCCAAAAGCCCGATGTAGCTTTGAGTACATCCACTGCGCGCAGCAGTGCTGAGAATCAGACATCAATGTCTTATTCACTGCGCCCTCGGGCTAGGCAAGCCCCTCACTGCCAAGTGAGTCAGACTTTTGAGTCATTGGCTCCGGGTGGGTCCCCAAGAAAACCCTGTATCCTGTTGTCTCGCAGGTCAGACTTTTGAGTCAGAGACTCGGGGTGGGGTCCCTCAAGTCAACCCCCTTCCGCGGCATAAACGACCGGGAAGTATCAGAAGTTATCGCTCTCCCGACAGTGACCTTATTAACCCAATACGACTTTCTCCTACTGTTTTACCCCCCATTTCTTCCGCCTTCCATGTGCCTTCGGGCGATAATTGTTTTCTGAGGCCAAGACAACCGGTAAACATTGGCGCCTTCAATGTCCGCACTCTCCGACAAGTCGGTCAGCAAGCTGCTCTGGCTAGTACTCTCTCAAGTCTGGAGCTTGATGTGTGCTGCGTGTCGGAGACGCGAGTCTACGATTCTAGCACCGTTATCCATTTGAGCTCACCTCTAGATAACTGTCGATTCAAGCGCTTCTCTCTCAGGGTTTCTGGTGACGCCGAAGCTGAATCTCGCGGTCAAGCTGGGGTGGGAATCGCACTGAGTTCCAGAGCAGAGCAATGTTTGCTCGATTGCGTCCCCGTACAGCTAGTCTATAAAGGTGATGTGATGAAACAACTCAGTCAACGACTTCGAGCAGCAGTCAGTCAAACTTTCTGCGCGGTCTCCGTCACGATGCTTATTCAACCAGCCGAATACCAATTCCTCCGGTGAAAGTGCCACTACTTCTATCCACTGAATCTGACTGTATTTACCAGTTTTAATGTGAGTGCCATGTTACTTGCGTGGACAAAACGAAACGGCAGTTGCACAATTGAGTAGTGGAGCCCGTGTTCAACGTGAGATGAAACAAGCCCCAGCAACTGTTGTTGCGCAAACAGTCAACATCCTCGATGTCACGCCACTCACTGATCTCTGAACACAGGGTCATCGTTGCTGATGTTTTCCAAGTCGTCTACATGACCAGTAATCGACAGCTGCCTCAGTTCACTGAAGTTGTTATTCCAAAGTGGCAACCACTCCCTTGCTAACAAAAGAACATGGTCGTCACTCTGTAACTGTCGTGGTAAATGAACAATTACATTGCTCGTACGTGCACGCGATCGTGCATTCTTTTTCATTAACCCTGTTTAACTCCGCCATATAAACAACAATATTCCAGTATGTACCTGATGAAATGCAACGAAAATCGCCAGTTAATAAATTGTGCAGTCTGCCGTTTTTAATTTCTGTTTACAAGGTCTGGTCAATTGTCCACCCTCTACATGATGGTCACTGTATAGTATAGTAGGCTTAACAGCTCAGAAAAGGGGCGAATAATTTATGAAACTACTAACCCATATGTGCTCAACGTTTGCAATTATCACAGTCAGTATAACAGTTCAACCAGGCCCGTAATCGGCCACATGTTTACCTTCATTGGAACGACGCTGCGCGCAACATCTGAACAATATCAAGTAGTAATAAACCAAATGTTGTATGGAGCACTAAGAGAAATGTTCGTTAGTAACCTTCAATCTGGTTCATGAAGGGTGTGATGGAAATCAATGTGGTAGCGTAAACAGTCACAAAATTATCGGGCCAAGTGTGGAAGCATTTTTTGATATTTAGATTTCCAGATCAAAATTTGTTTGTTGCATTTGTTCGTTTGGGCCGCGATTTTATACAATGAGGGGCAAATAGCTTCGGGGGTTAGGCCTGGCATTACTTCAATAGTTTGCTGTGTAATAGATTTAGCTTTGTTAGCGGAAACCATCTGACTCTGTTTTACACAGTGATGGTTTTGACTATTGCTTTTTTTGCTTTCGCTCCACTGTAGGTTTCTTAATGTTCTGTTGTCCTGTTTGTATTTCGTTGTATTTATTTTTCACGCCGTGTAATCACGGGTGCTTTCATTTTTGGTCATTTTTTTCCATGACGAGCAGTTTTACGATGACATCTAGTAGGACTGAACGTATGGGTGATCTTAGGTTTTACTAAATACGCCAAAACAATTGATTAGCTCAGACTCATTGGGGTTTATAACCCTGATGGAATCGTGACTTGTCTGTGACGTTTATTTGTAACGTCTGTCAACTTGTTAGGGACCACGCATACTTTCTGATTCTGACCAATACACAGGTCTCGATTGATGGATCGCCTCAGTCACTATGTTATGGTTGTATCGATGATCACAATTGAATTCCCGGCGTTTTGTTTCGTCACTATGTTCGCTTATTATAATTACGTTTTGTCCACCTCGAGTCTTATCTAACCGGGATACGAGACTGCCTTACATTCAGTCACAACGGTCCACTGTGCAAGCCAGTTTAATTGGTTACTAACCAAACAGTGTTAAAGTCTATAAAGATTGAGGAAACCAAATCGAAACAACTTCAAGATTCATCAGTACGGTTGGAAGAAAAATATTACGAGATGTGTATATTTGCATACTCTCATGAGTTGTACTCAATCACAATGTATGTTGGGGTTCGAGGAGGATAATACTCAAACAGGGAGATCTGTGTGCCTCCTTTCAAATACACATGACATCATCGGTGCCACGAAAAGTCTATTTGTTATATCAGTAGCTCCCGTTTTCTCGCCGACCGTCAATAAGTTGTGCTTCCCACTACATACCACTAATTTGAACAGCTTGACGGGGTCAACCAGATTACCTGTTGTCAAACTTAGGTCACCAATCGATGAAGTTGCCGCCTTCATT
The DNA here is from genome assembly GCA_014220965.1 of Paragonimus kellicotti. Lineage (NCBI taxonomy): Eukaryota > Metazoa > Platyhelminthes > Trematoda > Plagiorchiida > Troglotrematidae > Paragonimus > Paragonimus kellicotti. The sequence continues at coordinate 19,770 of LOND01028683.1, read as the reverse complement.
ACCACGACCTACAGTTGAGTTGCACTGCGTCATTCGTTGAACCACTCACTTTGGCATTTGCTCGTGCCCTTGTTCACTTAGACTGCGCGCTGCATTGACCGACCTACTGCGTGTTTTGGTTACCTAACTAACTGTCTTCCTGATACGTCCTCTAGACAAAGGTGCTAACCGAGCACCTGCTGGTCACATAACGAACAGGCGGATTATCGGCGTTGATAAGCCAGAGTGTTTAAGAAAGCCATTCGTATCAAAACTCACCAACGTGCGTTACGTGTACAAAATTGGTTTATACACCATTTACCGTGGTGCCCATTATGTCATGTTTTTTATTCATCTCAGTCAAACTTGTTCTTACGCTCGTTTTTCTCACCATACCTAAATCGTGTGTAACCTATACGATCGATGAAAGTAAGTGAATCGCGTGCATTTTAAAATATGTGTTCTATCCGTACTGGTTTTTACGTCCTATTTGACTAGCTGCAAACTATCTGTATTCGATCTGTTTCGATCACCGTGTAATCCCACTTTTCTCGTTCAATAGTGTTGGTTAAACCGGGATTTGGTAGAAATCTTGCCAGTCAACTTGCAATATCGACCACTCAACCGTTGGGTGAATTGCCTCATCTGGATGTGACCGAACGATCGGTTCCTACAGCCCCCGTTTCGCCGTCACCCCGATTACGATTTGAGTCGTATAGTGAGCGCATCCAGGTATGGAATCTGTTGTAGGCCATTTGCTGAGTTTCACTCCCTTGATGAGCATTAATCAACACTACCTTGCTCTGACTCACATGAGTGTACCTGAATTAACCAGGTGAGCATATTTTTAAGTTTGCGAATCAGCATGAGACTTTGTTCTCTGTTCCCTTATCTCTTATTAAATTTAATCTGTTTGGGATTGTCGACTTCATCGTTTTGTTCCCAAGCAGACAAACGCGAGATAAGCGGAGGCACATACTTCTCTTGTCAGTCATCGTCACTTGTGAAATCGGATAGACGATCAAGTGTGTGAACGTGGCCCACTCTACTCTACAGCTCAAAAGTCTGCAGTGTTTGTGGATCTTTATTGTTTTGTTTACTTATTTGTGAAAGTGTAGTTCCCTTGACCAATGACAAAAGAATATATGTGTCACGAGATATTATCAGATCGTTTACTCTTCTTAATCGATAGTGCAAAACGTTAGACTGCATTTGGCGTGTGAGTAGCAACCGAGACGGTCAACTTGCGAACTTTATACTGGACCGTTGCGTGTTATCAGTGTCAAGTCAACCAAACTTGTAGTCAACTGTTTATACGGTTGGTGGCATCCGAAACGGACCAGTAGGTGTGTGAGTGAGGCCTTTGTGTCCAGCCGGCCAATGCTGGTTAGCCAATTGAATGGCTAGCAGGAAAAGGAAACCCTTATCTCTCGGAAAATAAACAGAGAGAGACTACAATGACAAGATCTAAACTGAGAAGAAAGATATGTAAAATGTAATACAAGAAGCATTTCAGTATACGAGTGTATGTTACTGCATTCCAGAGAGGATAAGATGAAAACAAATTCAGATTGGACTACGAAAAGAACAGGCAAACCATTCATCATACAATACACCAACAAAGCTGAAGATAAGAATGGGTAGAAGACCGCAGACACCCAAGTTTCTGAAAAGAGAAGCGAATTAGTTGCCAAACGACCATAGTCTTGGTCGATGCAATCATTAACCAGAGATAAAATGGATATACTGATATGACCTACCTGAGCCTAACGTACTCGTCGTCTCTTCGCCGACGGTGCACTATGAGTACGCTGGTGACCTACTAATCCAAGGCGGCCAGCGCATTCACGGCCGCACACATCGCAACGCCATATAGTCATGTCACCACGACCTATGGCACCGATGGTTCCTTTGCGTACCGCGCGCTTCCGTTCTCGGCCGCGTAATAACTGCTCGTTGAACTCGCGGACGCCCGTCCGAATCGTATTCCTCCAGACCGTCCGGTTCAACGCTAAGTCTTCTGTTAGCAGACGAATTCATCGGAACAAACTAATCAGGCTAGCGGTGACGGCTGACGAAATCACTCATCATAGTAACCCAATAAGGCCACCGGTGACGGCTGACGAAATCATCCATCAACAAAGCGTTGGCGTGCCGGTCGAACCAACCAGGAGGAGGCGTGAAGGTGAGCGTGGGTGTTGCGCTAGCCCGATGGACCAATCAGAGCGCAACGGCTATGGAATTGACCTTACTTGGCCACTTAATCGCGAAGTGGCCTAAACAAGCGAACAGGGGCTGAACGCGTAATTGGCCATATTTGGCAACTATTCCATGCTATATATTTACATGCATTTGATTCATTTGTCGAACTTGAAGTAGTCAATACAGCGTGTTTTTCCGCAGTCGTGTTCTTCCTCCGCGCAAGTAGACTGGGTGAAGCCGCATAGCAGGAATCCAGGATAGCATTCAAGTCGTAATAGAACAATTGGCAGACGAAAGGCGCGTTATAACAGTGGCGACGGCATCAAACCGAACCCAATCATGACCATCTCCATGGAGCAGATGCAGGCACTCCTTCAGCAGCAACAGAACATTTTCGAGCAGTCACAGGCGAAACTTATTGAAATGTTGACGCACAAGTTGTCGAATCAGTCACTGGGAGTTGTAACCCAGGACCACGTTTCTACACCAGAATCGATGATCCAACAAGTCAGTGAGTTCCATTTTGATGCTATCGGTGGAGTCACGTTTGACTCTTGGTTCCATAAATATGAAGATATTTTTCGTGTGGAAATGGCACAGCTTCCCGAGGACAAGAAAACCAGACTATTACTCCGAAGACTCGGCACAACAGAACACGAACGATTCGTGAACTTCATCTTACCGAAACATCCCAGAGATTTGACCTTCGAGGAAACCACAAGGACTCTTTGCAACCTCTAGTAAATCCGGGGCGAGAGCAAGTGAAGGCTTGATGGCCTGTTGCGGCAGGCTGTTCACGGTCACCCAATCAATGGTAGCAGGACGGTTTAGTAGGCTACCAAAGTGTTTGCGCCAGACCTTCATGATGTCCTCTGGCTGGGTGCACGAACAGCCGGTGTCCATGTCAACCAGTGCTTTGGTAGACTGGACGGATGGACCGAAAATCGCCTTAAGCGAATCGTAGAACTGCTTGTGTTGTCGGCGATGGATGTGACCTGCATCCGCTTACCTTGCTTCGTCGACCAGTTATTCTTGATTTCGCAAAACCGTCAGGCGAGTTGGCAGTGAGTACTCCGGAATGTCGCTCTCTTGTCTTCATTGTCCGGGTCCATTGTGGAAGCGGCAAACGACACATTCTTCTCTCGTACCAAGTTGGAGATAGCCGCGTTGTTGTCGTCGAACCAGTCCGGACGTTTCTGGCGTTCGACACCGATCGTCTCGGTGGCTGTTGCCGTGATCTGTTCCTTCAGCTGTTGCCACATACCCTTGGAAGTAGTGGATACAGGAGCGTCTTGCAGACGAGCGGCAACGACACACTGGAAAGCAGCCCTCGTCTCAGAGTTCTCCAATCGTTTGATATCCAACTTCTGCCGTTGTCCGGATGATCTACAATAAACAGACTTGCGTACATGGATAAACAATTTGGTCCTGACCAGCCTATGATCTGTGCTACATTCAGCGCCGCGCATCACTCGCGTGATACGCACTTCACTAATGTCGCGCTGCCGCACAATCACGTAGTCAAGCAAATGGTGATGACCACTTCGTGGGTGGGTCCACGTCGTGATGTCGCTCGCATCCAGCTGGAATCGGGTGTTCGTGATAGCCAGCTCGTGAGTAGCACACAGGTGGAGCAGACGATCACCGTTCTCATTGACTGAACCAATGCCGTAGGGTCCGAGGACTCCCGGCCAAGCTACTGAGTCGCGCCCGACTCGAGCGTTCAAGTCACCCAGAACAAACAGTCGGTCACTCACTGGTGTCGACCGGATTGTGACGGACAGCTGATCATAGAACTGGTCCTTTGTATCATCAGTGTGACACATAGTTGGACCATAAACACTGATAAATGTGGCACACTTACCTCGACCGAGTTCGCAGGCGCATAAACAGCATTCGAGGGCTGATGCCGTGCGGTTCGCCTATCATCAAAGCATTGATGTGGTCGGCTACTGCGAAACAGACACCATGCTCCCGAGCACCGTCTGCCGGGTAACCTATCCAGTAGAAGGTGTACCCAGCACCTGCTTCCCGCAACTTACCTTGGTCCGCAAGCCTTGTCTCGCTCAAGGCTGCTATGTCGATTCCATAGCGACGCAGTTTTATAACACTCAGTGCGGTGCGCCGTTCTGGCCGTCCTGTGGAGTTGCATCGATCCAGCAGCGTGCGCACATTCCATGTCCTAATAGATAGCGCTTTGCGTCCCCGGGCGTGTCTTAGGTTGGACGTTGTGTTACTGAGATCTGTGTGAGCGGTGTCTGCTCTAAGATTCATAGTAGAGGGGTCATTAGGATAGAGTAAAGGGGAGGGTTTGGCAGTAGCATATTTTCGCCTATCCACCCTGCCATGTGCAGCAGATAGGGCGACCCGGTTTATCCTGCGTGACGGCCGATGCAGTATGGTATTTCGTTTGAGCTTAGAGATTAATTGGATACTGCGGGACGCCGAAAGGCGATTAGGGCCCTAACCAAAGCCTTTGACGCAAAGTAGCGGTGACACAGAGATGAAGATACAACCGCAACATCGACCACCAGCAACGACCAAATTTCAATGGCTATGCACAGGCTTGAGCGCCGTACACTCATAAAGTGAGCGCACATAATGACCGATACTACTGCAGTGAAAGGAAGTCACACAAAACCAGACCAGGGAAGAACAGACATCAATTCGAAACAAAACACATCACAGTAGCATCATCCACATGGAGCCCAACTGCATTTTGTCTGCTTGCTCCCCTTTGGCCAAACTAACATGGTTGAACCTGCATAGACGAAAGTCGTAGTCAGCGCAGCCCATCGGATCAAAACAATACACAAGCCTAAACACCACATCCTGATAGCAAAAAGGGTCATGAATCAGGACACATACACGAGGCCGTGATACGATTATGGATTCACGTTGCCTTGGAAAGCTCGGATAATTTTCGATTCCCATTACTCAATATCATGTCGAACGAGCTGACAGGGTCAACAACGTCACCGGTTTTCACTCTGATCCTTGTGATGGGTGGAATCAGGTTTCTCTTCTTACCTTCTGTTGTCGTTGCTCGTTTCCGGTTAGTCATCACCAGGCCAAATACATAACATTTGTATAAAACATTGTTGTCAAGGCGAAACGAAAAAAACAACAAGTTCAATTGAAGTCAAACACGTCATCGATAGATACGGGGACAACGCCATAATTATGATACAACTGGTACCCTAGCAGTTTGATCGGTCATGGTATGGGTGGTAGGTCGTGGCAACCGCAAGACCTGAACAAAGCGCTGCTGTATGCACAACGGTGGGTTATTCAGTCGGATTCCGATTGCCTCAGCAGTGGTCAAAATTCGGCATCTCACGACTTTTGATTGACCACCCTTGACTCGGTAAGTCGGACCGAGAGGCCAGGTTGATGGTATGGTGCGAATCAAAAAGACGTGCCACACTTGGGCTGATAAGTGTCTTAGTGACACCGCTATTCGATCCAGGCTAGATGATGCTCACGGATACATTTAGATAAGCGCTTAGTTGTGTGATCTAGGTAACTTGTTCCACAGGAACAAATGAATAAGTATGCACAAAACGAAGTACGACAGCTTAACCGGATACAAAAGGCTGGAGTCGAGTTGAAACAGACGCGCAGTTTAGCGGCATAGAATGTTTTGTTGATAACAATTTCAAGTCTGCTAGCGATTGTTTCAGCAAGCGTGTCACCTTTGAATAACAACTAAATGTGTCCTGCTTTCTTTTCTGCTAGGTGCACTTTATCCTTTTTCTCACCATGTTGTATAGTCTCGTCCACAAATCGTTCCGGGTAGTCATTTTGCAAGATTACTGTGCGTAGGAACGACAGTTCATTGGAAATCTTATCCTGTGTACATATTCTCATGGTTCTGTTGATTAAGCAATTTATGAGGTTTCTCTTCTGCATCAAAGAGACAAAGCTGCTGAAATGGATATACAGTCCATTTCAAGTCTTTTCTATAAACTTTGCAGTGAACAGATCCATCAGCTCAGCGCCGGATTAGTACGTCCATGAAGACTAGGTCATCGTTACGTTCCAACTTCTAGTGTTAATGTTGCGTTATTGTGGGCCGATTTAAAATGGCTAAGGCATCCGTTAACATTTTTGCCAACTGCGCATAGGACAGCATCCACATATCGCTTACAGACATTACAACTTCTTCTAGCTGGTCATTCTCAAGCTTCGCCATGAAGATGTCTGCAAACAACGGCCCCAATGGGGATCCCATTGCCACGCCATCTGTTTGTCGATATAGTTCTCCATTGAATTTAAACTGTACATTGTTACGTGCTTTTTTCGTTTCACCCTGACAACATTGTTTCATATAAATGTTATGTATTTGACCTCGTGATGAGTAACCGAAAAGTGAGCTTGTTCGCCACACCGTTTTTTTTATGGCTACTCTACCGATGTTTTCGTCCCCGTAGCTACAAGTAAACCGATAAGCTGTACAGGAGACAGAGCGTTTCGGTGCTTATGGATTGTTATTTTTTTAAAAAAAAACTGAGCGGCGCCCGAGTACAAATTGATAAACACGTTCCCGTTCCTGAGTCTAAATGAGCCAAGGCAGGCGCAATTTTTGAATTCCGTCAGTTATCACGCGGGCAGTAGCTGGGCGTTTACTTCACATCAAGGACTGTTAGCTGAAAACATCAGTAGTTAGATGAAAGCAAAGACTGATTAAGCAAGGGTGTGGTAACGGGGCATTGAGATTTTAACTGTTCCTAAACGAGTTGATTTTGTCAACGTACAGTCCTTGATGTGATGTAAACGCCCAACTAGTGCCCACATGTTAACTATCACGTAGTGCCTGACGTATTGAAGTCTTCGTGGCCCCCTCTCAGTTGTTTGTTGTATGGTAGCATGCCACACCCTAAGGCTCGTCCACATTGTTCCCATCTCTTCCGGTTCATTTCTTATACGGCACATTTGTTAATTTTTCTCGTTGCTGGTGCTCCAAACGATGGTTGGAGTCTTAGCATCATTTTGCAATGTTTCAGGTTCACTGTTTATGCACCCTGACGTAAATAATCTACTCCGGCTATAATGAACAGACCATTGTAACCAATGCACTGGAATCGGTCTGCCGTTAATTGTCTGATTGATGTGTCTCGATGTGTTACCCTTTTTTGAGCAGGATGAATGCTCATATCCAACCGCCGCTGATTTACGCAGTCCATGTGTCGGGGCATCGACCTCAGTTTCGCAGCCCTTGCCACTTCCTGTGGTGCCTGCGACAACTGGGTTGTGGATAGAAGGTGTTTCCGGGCGACATTTACTAACTATGGAAGGCTTTCCAAAGGGTGCTGTTCATCGCTTGTTCAATCTGGCACATAGCTACCGCCAGGATGTGTTGAAAAACAAGTCGCCGGACAACGTTTGTCGTGGAAAAGTGAGTTTGTTGCCGTCATATGCGGGATATTTCTGTATCGGCAAGATTTATAGGAATCAGATCTCATTAGGTTGGCATTTTGACCGCAGACCTCCCGGTTTAACCACCGTTAGTCGAGGCCTTGCTTTCGTGTTTTCCGTTTCACAGAATGGCCCTTTTTCTAGCTGTCGTGCCGTCTACGTTGCATCGCAATGTGAATGTACAATAGTTCAGGGATTAATAATGCAGTTGCGTGCAGTGATGTGGTTGCATAGGTGAACTGCTTACAGTTTCGTTAGTCTACCCGCCTTATCATTTTCTTATATCCACGCGTTTATCAGCCATCGCAGAGTTATCCTAATCATATCCAATGCATTTTAGGTAATGGCTAGTCTTTTCTTCGAACCCAGCACACGGACCGCGAACTCTTTTGCAGTGGCTATGCAACGATTAGGTGGTTCGGTTGTGCATTTTAACGAATCGCTGAGTTCATTAACAAAAGGTGAAACTTTGGCCGATACACTGCGCGTTTTGGCCTCTTACACTGATTGTCTTGTGATACGCCATCCAGGCAAGGGCGCCATTCAAGCGGCCGCTAGCTCAGTTACGAACAAGCCTATCATCAGCGCTGGTAAGTAATGGTCTCCATACATTTATCAACCCACATGTGCGTCACTTGTTTATTTCAGCAACAATTCGAATACATTTTTCGATTTTTAGGAACCTGCGCATTAAAGTTGATGCAGTTAAAGTTCTTGTGAGATTCGAATAGAGCAAATTGAAGGCAATCATTAGCCCTCCCAACACCGAACGTCCAGCAGCAACAACCGGCAGTAGGAACGGACTGGTCTCGTACATCGATCAGTGTCCCCTGAGAGATGCACTTACTGATTCGTGGATGTAATGTTTCGGCTGAACCATAAAACCCGTGGCTTCCGGTTAGCTGTCATTTCAGAGCGTGGTTCTATGTTCCTTCTCTTGTGCCAAGTTGAGCTATGCATAATGCTAACACGTGTTCGTCTCCTCCATAGATGGGCATGGTAGCACGGTTACCTGAACTTGAGGCTGATCCTGTTGACGAAGGTGGATCGATAGATTGGCCTTGGAAGCGTCACCATTATTCATTGAGTGAGCGATCACCTACCGGCGTCAGCTGCGTCTGTCCGAAATGTGGGTTATTATATGGTCACCGCGCCCACGTAATAAGCTGCGTGAGCGAACTGCTTTGACAACCGAGTTATTTGGATGCTCAAAACTGTAGCGTGTGTCGGTCGTTTGAAGGTATTTCTGTATCCTACCAGCTGACGGAATTTAGAAGTCTTATCAACACCGCTGCGGCTAGAGGAATTTGACCAGTTGTTCACGAATTTGTTATTTATTTGTTGAAGTCAGCTTGCGCATGATCACAGCTACCCGTATCTACGACGCAGTTGAGACCAGGTTCATTTCTCGGTAGTTGTCCCACCTATTACGAGCGCCAGAAATCGTCAGATAAAGTCCGTGTTACAAAATTATTATAGCTGCGCCTAACGGTTCTGTTGAGGACTAGAAGATACGATTATAGGCTCTTAACGGGAACTGTCGCCTAACTGAATGCTGAAGAGGTCAAGAAATAGTTTCTATCGAATGACCTTATAGCTGCAAGTCATTAAGTTGTGTTTATCCCTGACAGCTTTTACAATTCTCCGGACTCGAGAATATTGAGCCGAATTTACAGACTATTTTTGTTTTCAGTCAAAATAACTGGACTAGTTGGTGCTAAATTGCATTGTGCATGTCAATTCCTGTGCAGCTGCAGTAGACAAAAGCAATGCACGGTTGTTTGAGCTGCAGTTTAAGGGAATAACGTACCCAACCAGGCTGGAAAGTTAGTCACACGATCTGACCTTACAATGACAGTTTATCACTAGCCTGCTTTATCAAATGGTCGACACTTCTTGTCCGAAGGTCATATCGTGGATTTGACCCCAACTTGTACAACCATATCAAGTCATCATAACTCACGGCTCTTGGGGTTTTGCCGAGGCTCTAACGCTTAGTCTGTCTTTTGTGCACCTAGTCACATAACTCTTGTGAGTACATCTTTGGCCTTTCCACTATCGTCCTCATTTATTTTGGGCTCCCGGTTAAATACATTTCTTTAAAGGAAGAGTAGGCGTTGAATGAGGTGGAGAAATAGGATTTCCTGACAAGCTGGCTGTCAACATCTGATAATCCCGTGGCAGTTATGATAAGTCGTTGCCAAAAGTCTGAAATGCCATTAGTTATCGAGCTTCTTACATTAAAAGAGAAATTCTGGAAATTCAACAAAATGCGTTAAGTTGCTCTCCACTGCACCGAGCTGTTATCACAATCAAGGCTGACATTTCACGATGGAAAGTATTTTTTACATAGTGAATCATTTTTCCTAAATTAAACAGTCAGCATCAAGCCCTTCGCCCTGAGGAAACTTAGAACAGTTGGTTGGATAGTCCTGATCAAAGAATGGTTCCACATAGGAATGATAAAGTATTCCGCGATGTCTAACAGCCACAGATGCTCAAAAATGTACGTTATGTAGGACCGGCAGCATTGTATCAGTCTGTCCTGCCATTCACATTCTAGCCAGTCTAAGCTGCATGGTCATACAGTTTTCAACCGTCATGTGTCACATCCTTGTCATTATGATCCGCAGTCACATCAGGATTGGTGGGCGACGTTTGCATTCAGACTCGTTTTCGTGGAACGCACAC
>LOND01028682.1:0-15948 GCA_014220965.1 Paragonimus kellicotti | reverse complement strand
GGTCAGCAATTTGAGTCAGTTCTAGCGTGCTGTCGGGATTGGGAAATTGGGGTGATGTTGACGGTGAATCTCAAAGGTAGCATGCATCAGGCAGATTGAAAGGCCTGTGGGTTATGCACTGAATCGTGGAAGTGGTCATCTAAAAGATTAGTGGACGAGACCAACTGCTATTGTAGGCCACAACAGTGAGCCAAGGCTGCACAAGCTGGGATAGTTTTAAGTCCCTGCACCATGTGACGGCGTTTCGTTGTCATGATACAGTACCGCTGAATAGGACAAATCTCCAGTTCCAAGTGGCTCTGCAAAACCAATTCAATTCGGCTTTAATAGATTGTCAGTCGTCAAACCATGGCTGTTGATTGCCAAACTGTTCGTTTGTATGACAGCTCGTACTTCGTGAGTAGTACAGCGTGGTTACGTTCCTTTGATAATGTGGTTCTGCATAAACTAGGAACAGTGAGTGCTCTATCGTGCAATTAGTACAAATCGAAGTTATCACTGAAATAGAACCGAACGATCAGTCTGCTTAAACTAGACACATGGATCCAGTGTTCCGTTAATTTCCTTTTCGTCGTGGAATGTTGTCGTTTTACTGGGGATTGGTCTTATATTTAAATAAAGCTTTGTTGCAGTTATTTTTACTAAACTTATTACGGAATAATGTGACCGGATGCCCAATGTTAGGGAAACTAGCTTAGCAATAGGGTTATAGTTTTGTCGGAGCATGTTGACGGGTACCTTACGTTCCCATGTTCCCCGTGACCCATAGCTGTTTCCGAAACCGATGTTACTTCCGTTTACACACATACATGTAAGGTGACAGATTACTGAGTGCCAGTCTGTCATTGAAGCTGCAGTTAACAACTATCATCTGTTTGCCCTTATCGTTCAGACCGTGCTTCCGTGGTCTCTGGTCGCTCAACATTCTAATTCCGATCAAGCCGTCTTCACCGTTCGCTCCGTACGGAAACGCTCGGTTTGCTCGTCCGATCGCCCTTGTAGTGACAGAGAGAGTGCAGATTCCAACTGCGTCCGTCTGGATTTAAAGAGTGAGTCGCCTTCATTCCTGTTTTCTCATCAAACTTATTTTGTTGTTCTTCGGCGTGCCAGTTTTGTGTCCATCCACGCTTGTTTTCTATTCGGTCTCCATTTCATCATGGGCTTTCTTTGTTTAGCATGATGATATGTTACCCGTTTTTGCTGTTGGTCAAGAGCTGCTTTCTTAGAGAGTACATTTTTTTTTGCAATCGCCGGTTTGTATCCAACCGATTACTGATCCGCTAGCTTGCTTGTCTCCTTATATGCGGAAGGTTTACGTTATCTTGGTCCGTTTGCCATCCCAATGGTAACTTAGATGCAAGTAGGTTCTCTTTCTGGCCAGGTCGACATCATTTCACGACAGTCCAATTCCGTGAAGCCATACAGAGATCATCAGCTGCTTTTTGTATACTATTTTCAACGGAATTGGGTAGCTGAATCAATTCTCATGCACACACGTATCTGCTACCCGAGCGACCTGTTGAAATTCCCGCAGGCTTGATGTTGGTTGAGTCCTCAGCTACTCCAAATAACTAACAACTCTCGAACCGGCGGTCTAACACAGGCACTCTATGGATAACCGATAGACTGAAACCTCTACTTTATACAGGACGTTTTGAGATCTCTGTGAATCACCACAGATTGAATCAATGTCGTTTGCATACTTCGTTTCACGAGGTCTGTTACCCTGGAATCATTGCCACACCATCATATTTGCAATCCCTTAGAACACATTCCCAGATCCCGTCAGCGTTAAAATTAAACGAAATAAAGTAAAGTAGTAGACATCTCTTTTGCACTTCACTTTAAATGTTGAAGGTTGGTGATAGGTTGTTGTAATCCCTTACCATCCTCGGGTCTGACAGTAAATTGGACGCGGGATGTCGACATATTTCTCAAACCTCATTTTCATTTACAGTTTCCGAGTTCAGTTCTGGCTACTGTACCATAGACTTCTCTGAAATCAATAATGATGATTATCATGATGGGGATGATAATTATTGTTGTCTGTAATGATTATGAGACCGAAATACAAACGAAACGAAATAAACAAAATATAAGACATAGTATCCTTCTTAGACTTACTCGGATCAATGGTGATCGAAATGTTCTGTCAGTTTGGAGTAAACATAGTCTGCGAAGCGTTCATAGGTTTTGTACACTCCAGTACTGATATCACCCATTGATATGGCCACGTGACATTCTGAATTGATGTGTTTGGTCTATGCACAATTGTCAAAAGTATTAAAACAATCCAACTTTCTACCATTTGTGCACAGTACCGTCCGACGAACGATAAAGTTCATATCTGCCAGCAGATTTTGAGAGTGGGTGTTTTGTGCATACTGGTTTTGTGGAACCTGTGTAGGCCAACATTTCCACACCTACTACTATATTCATCTTTATTTAATTTGATTATTTTTATTGGATACATTACAGATTTTCCTGGTTACTTGCTTATAGAAAGATCTTTCTGAGACGTCTCCATAACGAAGCTCTAATTTTCCGTTTGCACTTCATCTCTACCGAATTTCAATTAGCCCAATCATGCGGATATCAACGCTGTCTACAAAGTTGCGGGCTCCACTCCCTCATCTCGTCTGCCTTCCGCCTATATCATCTTTTTATTTGATGCGAGCGGTTATTTGGGCTTGCAAACGTGCCTTAACGAATAAGAGGGGGACTGTGATCGATGAGGTGAAAATTGAAAAAAATGTGATAGAATTAGGCGGAAATAGAATCTGTGGACATGTCGATTCGCAAACATAAGCGCCATTAACTTTTGTTCTCTACCATGCCAGACAGCACCCCCAACCAAACGCGTCCATTGGCTTTCGAACAGCGACCTGAGAGCTGGGAACGCCCTACTGATTCAGACTTCTGTGTTAGTGCTTTCATTTATCAAATCTAGGTCGTACGCGAGCCACCGCGTTGCCCGTTCTAGTCTAACCGATTGCTCGAACACGAGAGACGACTTGACATCGGGTTGACAGAGGTCCAAGGATTTGGTTGTCTTGATGTCTGGTGTTTAGGCTAGGTGATCCACTAGATCATATAACAATAGGTGTCGCTGGTTCAAATCCAGTCGAAGCTATGATTTTTCACAATTGGGTTTCATCTGAGAGTTTCATGGTGATACAGAAGCCGTGAGCCAGCCTGTTACTTCGGTCACAAGTTGATCTGATTCTTTGTGATTTTCCCAAGTTGGGGCGAATTCATCACTGTATTTCCAGCGATGTTCTCCTTTCTATCCTTCATCCCAAATACCCTGTTGTGTTACTTTGTCTCGCATTTTTCACTCCTGCAGTTCTTCGTGTTTATTTTCCGTTATTCACAATCTTGTTCTTTATCGTTACATAGGTGCACCAGCCCTGTGGCGATCGCGTACCAGTCCGGTTTTCAAGTTGGATAACACGGCCATTCTCAGCATCCTTGCAGTCACAATGCTCATATTCACCACAGTCACATTGGCAGCTTGTTTTGCCAAGTGCGTCCTATTTGTTATCCGCCTCTCCTTTGGTTTGCTTGTATCACATCATATATTTTATACCAGTCTGTTGTGATTTTGTCTGATGGTTAGAAACATGATTAGACTCTGTTCGGTGACCTCCTAGGTGAAGCAACAACCGTGCGTGTCTGCACCGGACATTTTAGGCTGTAAGAGTGATTCAACGGTGTGTGTTATCCCGCTCAGTATCTCTCACATGTTTCCATTGTCAGTGCTAATCTTTCTAAACCCTCATCTATTGGTCCCGATCCTTTACCTTCCCGTTAACAGTCGACTCAGATGTGCATTTGTCGTGTGCCGGCGCTCCCTTTTCTGCACTCGATCTACTGAGGCTGTTGCAATCAAGTATCGTCGAGCCGTACCACTCAGATTAAACAAAACTAATTACAAGCCAATCTGTTGCGCGAGGCGGTAACTGAAGCTGCATTACTGGTTTCCGCGTGCGCGCACGTGTCGCAGTGCATAAGTGATGTGCGGCGCTTCGCCAATATGATGAGCTTCCACTGATGAGGTAGGTTTCCATGGTTGGCTAATTACCGATTTCGAACTACACACATTACATCTCTGTTTGTTCTGGCGTTTTGATCGATCTGATCTGATTGATCTGTTGCTGTCTGAAGTGTGCATTCGTCGCGTTCGTGGATGTCCTGTTTTCTGTGATCAATTCATCGCGACGACCTCGATTAACTAATAAAAATTCTCAATTTCATACAAAAGCGTCATGTCGGTTCTGATTACGATAAAAGGGCTGTGCGTGTATAAAAGGGAGACACATTATATTTTGCAACTATCGTTATATCTTGTTTTTTCCATACGTGTTATAATGCTGCTCACTGGATCGATTCAATTGCTTTTTTTTTCTTAAACTATGTTTTTAGCTCTCTTGCTAGCGTCATAGTTCAGTCTGGTTATTCAACTGTTATTCCAACCTAGGTGAGTGAACGGTAAGTTGTGTCCATAAGTTGGCTACAGTTCTGTTCACGGGGTCACTGAAGACAATGTTGTATACAGTTCATTTCCAATCTTTTCATAAGGGTACAGTTTTGTTATTCGATCAGTGTACATAGAGGATACGAGATCGTCCGGCTCATAGTACGATTGTCGCTGCTTATGCGTAGAATGATACGAGTGATAATACGAAACGCAGACCGATGGGTGAAATACAGCAGAGTACCAGAATCAGACAAATTTCAAGTTAACTATCAAAATCACAATTGATCGCAGCTGTCGCATTCCCAAAACTTGATGTGAGGTCAATGGCGCAGTGGTAAACACGGTTGCCTCATGAAAGCATGGCCGGAGTTCTAGTCCCGGCAGTGGCAAGGATATGCACTACTGACGAGCTCAATGAGAGCGAAACTCGAGTCTAGTGCTTCTTTTCGAAAGGGGCCGACTGGAAAGTCTATGGGAATGCGACAGCTGATCAATTGTGGGTGATGTTCAACTTGAAATTAACCAAATCCCCGACTACTCATCAGTAATCTGAAAATATCGCCTAGCAGGTTTAATGAGATCGGAGATTTCGACCTGTCTAGGAAGTCCTAATCGCGGGGTTATCGATTGGAGTTAACAGACAGTAACTGTGTCTCCTCTCGAGACGATCGGGCAACCTGATCATTACTCACAAGCGAAAGTGGTTGAGCGTTCACATATGATAATTCGGTCGTGCCTAATGTGAGGTCAATGGCGCAGTGGTAAACACGGTTGCCTCATGAAAGCATGGCCGGAGTTCTAGTCCCGGCAGTGGCAAGGATATGCACTACTGACGAGCTCTAATGAGAGCGAAACTCGAGTCTAGTGCTTCTTTTCGAAAGGGGCCGACTGGAAAGTCTATGGGAATGCGACAGCTGCGATCAATTGTGGGTGATGTTCAACTTGAAATTAACCAAATCCCCGACTACTCATCAGTAACAGAAGAACAAACGGGTTTCCGGCCTGATCACGGGTGTATCGTTCATATATTTACCTTCTGGCAAGCATTATAACCCCGGCACTCTCTCGTTCAACCAGTGGTCGTAGTATTTTTGGAACTGAAAACGTCTTTCGTTTTGGTTGCTGGAAATTCTTTCTGGAGTTGTCTGTTCGTATGAGTGTTCTAGCGAACTATGACAAATGGCTGAAGTCTTCGGACGTCCGCATTCACAGCTATCCTGAGCGTTCCTCATTTCACTTGGCGTTCAGTGGGCTTGGGCAGCTTCCCTTTATTCTTTGACTATCCGACAGATGGTATTCTGGAAGGAGCACTCCAAGTATCTCAGGGTGGAGTTTCTACCAAGTAATAGGCTGCTCTCTGTTGAATATGTGAATGACATTGCTTTCTTTAGTTCTGCTGACAACACGTTGTACAAGCCAAATGAGGCGGCTAGTCTATATATGATGTGCAGTCTGCCCTTTCAAAATGCAAACCGTCGCGTTACTGGCGCGATAGTCCCATTTGTTGTGGGCTGATTGACAGAGACAATGTTGGTCAAACACGGTAAATTTGTTATCATCCTCTTCACAAATAGACCAGGTTTCTGCATCATAAAACAAAACGACTTATACACAAGGCAGTATACACCATTCTTTTCAACGCTGCAGATAACAAAGATGAGCAAAAATAACACTAGTTATCGTTGTTCTGCTTTAAATTACCGCGGTAACATTGCAAGCTGACATGCTAACCGAGTGGTTGTAAGATTTCCACAGTCTTTGGATTAATAAAGTAGACAGAAGTCGGAGTGCTCAGTCTGGAAGTATTATTGTACACCTTGAATGTGTGGAGCTCATTCCATAGTGATTAATCCGGTCATTCAGAATTGGCCTGCATGCCTTCAGGAACTGTGTAACACAATGTCACCCGCGTACTTCATGTTGGTCAGCCTGCCGCTGAAGAAAAAGTTCACATCGGTCTCATTGGGATCCATAAGTGTAAAACAGCTCAGAAATCCAATATATAAGCTTTCTGTCCACTGTAACTTGTCTTGATCTCGTTTGACACTTCAGATTGTTTGACGACCTGTTCGTTTCTTTCTGGGATGGGTGACTTAATATGTGAGTCTCAGTGTAAGCATCTAAGAATAATGTTTATATATATATATATATATATATATATATATATATATATATCTAATATATAAGCTAATGATTGCTCGCAAAATGTCCGGAAGGTTGCGGATGTGAATTGTGATCCATTATCCGATACAATAATTTCTGGAATACCAAAGCAGTTGAATAACTTGTTGAGCTGTGATATCAGTAATATAGAGTTCGGGTTTGTCATTGGAACAACCTCCGGCCACTTGGTGAATGAATCGCCAAGATCATTAGTTTGACATTAACGCCCTGAAATCCAGATGAAGACGTTGCCACGGTTTTTCTGCGTCTGGCCACGGTTGCCACGGACACTTCGGGGGTGCTTTAGCTGCTAACTGACATCCTTCGCATCTTTGACAGAACCGCTCAATTTCCGAATCCATCTGCGGCCAATATACATAACTGCGCGCGAGGGCTTTCATTCGGCTGATACCTGGATGGCCGGTATGAAACTGCTTCAGTACTTTGTTGCGTAACACCTGTGGCACGACGACCCGGTCACCAAACATGAGACAGTCGTCGATAATGGAGAGGGAGTCACGTCTATGAAAAAACTGCCGGATATTGGAGTCCAGACTGTGTTTACTCCACCCTGTACGCACATAGTGCATCACCTTCTGTAAGACTTCGTCGTGATTCTTGAGTGGTCATAGCAGTAACGAGTAGTCTCTTATGTTGTCTGAAGAAAGTTGACTCGAACCTCCGGTTCAATAGTGACTGACGCAATGATGGAGTCGTCAGATTCTGCTTCCTTCGAGTTGATTAGGCGTGACAAGGCATCGGCTTTGCCAAAATCAAGCGTGTTCCGGTATTGAATATTAAAGTCATAGGCGAGTAACATTGTCGCCCAACGTTGCAGTCTGTTTGCAGTATAGACCGGAATGCCTTTCTTGAAACCGATAAATATCAGTAGAGTTTTGATGTGTGAAATATGAACGCCTTCACATACGCATTTGTGTGAAACTTCTGACTGCGAAAATGAATGGAAAGTGCCTCCTTTTCAATTTGACTATAGTTCTTCTCGGCTGGTGTCAACGATCTGGCAGCATGCGCAATGGCTTTTTCTGATCCATCTGGAAAGATATGAGAAATTACCGCTCCTATTCCAAAGTTTGATGCGTCGGATGCAACCTCTATTTGGAAGAGACGGATTGAAGTGGGTCAGGAGCAAATCAGAAGTAATCATTGCTTTAACTTTCTCAAAGCTCTGTTGACATTCTATTGTCCATTTCCATTTTGAATCCTTTGTTAGAAGTCTGTTGAGTGGCCCTCTGAGTTGATGAAGTGTAGGAATAAATGCTCCATAATAGCTGACAAGTCCGAAAAAAGCACGAAGGCTGGATACATCCTTCGGTGAAGCATCGCCTTGATTGCTTCAACACTGGCCGGATCCGGATGGCGTCCATTTTTGTCAATAATGAACCCAAGATATTTGACACTGGGCAACACAAAAATGCATTTCTCACTCCACAGGCAGATCCATACTCTTAAATCCGTGACAATAACAGGTCCAGTTTTTGTACCAGGTCTGCAGCGTCACAGCCCATAATTATAATGTCGTCCAAATAAGCAACACAACCGGGAAGGTCAGGATAGCATGGTGTCCATTATCTGCTGGAAGATTGCTGGTGCAGTTTTGATCCCGAATGGTAGTCGTGTATACTGGAACAAACCCCTGTGTGTATTAATTGTCAGCAATTTCCTCGACTCTTCTTCCACAGGTATCTGTAGATATGCGTCAGCAAGATCCAGTTTGGCAAAACATTGTCCCCCGTTGAGCTTCGTAAAAAGATCTTCTGGCACTGGTAGAGGATATTCGTAATTCTTTAACGCCGCGTTCAGGCCAGTAGAAAAGTCTGCACATATTCGAACTCTGCCGTTAGCTTTCTTGACAACCACAATGGGAGCGGCCCATTCCGAGTAATTCACTGGCTGTATGATACCTTCTGCTTGCAACCGATCAAGTTCGCCGTCCACAATCGGCAGAGCAGCATACGGAACTGGTCTTTTGGGTCTGAATACTGGTTTCACTTCTGGATGTAATGTTAGGGTTGCCTTCGCTTTTGTACAAAGGCCGAGGCCTGGTTCAAAAACAGACGCGTGCCGAATCTTGAGTTCTTCAATCTGACGTTGAAGTCCTGGCGCGAAAAGCAGCGTTTCTGACCGACTGTGTATTTTCGTCTGATTACATATGCTGTTTACCGGCTGATCTAGTAATTTCAAGTCATCCATCCAATCAAGGCCTAGTAGATCTAAACCTGGGTGATCTGTGACGAAGCAACAGGTTTCGATTCGGCTGTCTCCAAACGTCACCTCACATGTTACTTCACCGGCTAGCTTCAAGGTTCCGCCAGAGGCGTTTCGAGCCGTATGATGCGTTGGAAGCAATGGAGGCCGCCCAAGCTTACGCCACGTATCGCGGGAAATCAAAGTGATATCAGAAGCTGTGTCTAACTGCAAGCGGGTATGAACACCATTAATGAAAAGGGTAACGTACTTGCGTTTGGATTCCCCGTCAATTTTAAATGATGCGCTGACTGCCTTCGACTTACTGGAGAAAAACTTCGGGCGCCTGTGAAAGTTTCCTTGGCCTTGGGATGGTTGCAGTAGTGCGTGACAGCATATTTCTTTGTGACCTCCTTTTTCCGCTATATTTGTTGACATATAATTTCGAACGGTGGACGGCGAGAGCGGAAAGTATCCAATTCCTTGCCATACCCAGTGCAATGGCTATGCGTGGTCTTGACATTTATTGCTGGCTGATGACTTGTGTTCTTCGCATCATTCTGCTGCTGACGGCAAAATCATTTCTTGGAGGACCTGTCAACCGTCAATCCTCGCTCGATCATTGGCTGTGTGTCGTGTTTCAGGTTAACCAGTCGCTGATATTCTGTTATGACACTCTGTAGGGTGATATCTACGCACTTCTCGATTTTGTTCAAAAATTCTGGTCCGAATATGTGCGTCTTGGAGTGAATAAAAGCCGAACACAAAATAATGAGACACCTCTTAGTTTGATCGTCCGTTATGTTACGCAGTTTAGAACGTTCGCATTTCCGATTGGCATTACGTGCATACTGTACTCAGTCATCGCTAGATTTCTTTGTTACTTTCAGACAATATTAAACAAGGATGATTGCTCACCGAAAATTCGTGACAGCGTCCTTGTGGCTGTCCTCGAGAAGTTAAACCTCTTGGGATGTGTTCAGCAAGAATGAAAGTTCACCCCGCGGGGGGCTCGGCCCCCTCCCCCCGCTTTGCTTGGATCGTTCCGTGTTCTGTTGTATGCCGAGTCTTCGGCGGAAGTATTCATGCGCCCTAGTTCACATTTCATCCGGGGAAGCGTGCCCATCTCCACACGAAAACCAAGAAAATCAACGTGATGCCACCCAGATAGATCAAAAATGGGCAACTCACTGGGATGTTGGATCATATCACGAGTCCGCGTGTACGACACCCCTGGTCATGAGTTCGTCTCGCGAGCGAGCGAGTAACTTCTGTCATAATTCAAATAAACTGTCGCTATGTGACTGCTCGAAATCGTGCTGCTGCGTGAAAGCAATGGCTGCATCTGCTCCATGAGATGGTCATCGATTGGAATTCGTCTCTGATCGCGCGCACTGAATTACGGCCGCGCGATCAGATGTGTTTGTTGCCAGAACAAAGACTGCATTACAGGCATGGATGTTCTGACTTTAGCTTAGCTGTTGCTTTTTCTTTTTCAAATCAGTGTCGTGTTATTGATAAGGCGTTTTATGGTTGGCCTACAAATGAGTGAGAATCCATCAAGGTCCTGGACGTGGTTGGGAGAGGTTCTGCAAACCGCCTTACCACACCTCGCCCGTGGTCTCTGGTGACAAACTTGTCTGGACTGTTCCACACCTTCTTACCATGCGACGGCATCTTGAATCATGGCACTCTTATAGCGCACGCCGACGGTCGTTGTCCTTTTGGACCTAAAAGGCTGCTTTGTGTCAGCTTGCGTTGTAACGTTCTCTGGGAACCGTTCGTTCTCGCAAGGGGTCACAGGGAAATACAGTGAATCTGTTGAGACTGACTTATGCTCACTCTGCATAGCATGGCGAGATGGTTTTGACAACTGTCTGCGGGCGATTCCCGAGTCACTGTCTATTGGTATCTCGTCAAGGGTGTGGATTTCCCGTTGGTCCTGTTCAAGCTTTGTTTTCATGGAGACGCACGAAAATTCTGGATTTCAGAATCTGGATGAAGCTAGTGAACTTGATTGAGCTTCTTCTGGCGCTCGGTTGACCGATCTGGAGTATGCGGACGACATTGTCTTACTTAGCCCCTCTGCCGAAGACATGCAGACCATGCTGAACAAGGTGAATGACCGGGCTGGTTTGTATGGAATGCGCTTCGCACCTTCAAAGTGCAAAGTGTTACTTCAAGACTGGGGCATTTCCACTCCTACTTTCTTTATTGCAGGTAATCCGCTTGAGACTGTGGACAGTTTCACCTACTTGGGTAGCACTATCTCGTCAGCCTTGTAATATTGCTGATGAGATATCAACGAGGATAGCAAAAGGAACATTGTCAAAACCTGCGTCATCTGTGGCGTCGAAAAGACGTTCGATTGTCGCTGAAAGGAAGAGTATATAATGCTTGTGTGCGTTCTGTTTTGCTCTATGGTTCGGAAACGTGGCCTGTTCGCAAGGAAGATATCAACAAGCTTGCTGTATTTGACCATCGTTGTCTCCGCCAGTTAGCCCACATTAAGTGGACTGATCGCGTGAGCAATGCGGCAGTTCGCCGGCGCGTATTCCGGAACGGGATGCGCGATCGAATTGGTCAACTACTCACGTTGCACAGCCTGCGATGGTTAGGTCACGTACTCCGTATGCCAGCTGAGCGTTTACCGTACCGGGCATTATATACTGAGACCACCAACAGTTGGGTGAAACCACGTGGTGGTCAAGCGACAACGTGGTCACGAAATATGAGAACCCTGACTGCTCCACTGAGTAAAGTGGGTAGGTGTCGCCTGCCTGGATGGGTCCTCGTGATCACTCAAACCGCTGGTTAGAGACGCTATCCGAGATGGCAGCGTGTCGCAGTCAATGGCGTACCTGCATCCATACCATTTCTAGTTCTTCCGCTTAGACTTCTATTAATTTTCAACCTTCTTAGTAACGTTTTCTTCTAGGATATTCCACGTCACTGTTGAGGTGAGCGGCAGCCCGAGCCACAGTACCTTTTGGTCAGGCTCATGCTGCTGTGATGATGATGATGATGGACTGTCATCTGATACTTATTCAAGACGTAGGTTCGCCTCCCTGACATGCGTGGCATTGATGATACCCGTGGTCAAAGTAGGTGTCTACTAGTTCGTGGGTGATAACTGGGAACAACTGTTCGAGAAAACCTCTCACAGCTCCTTTTTGCTTCTTGTTATGGATACTTGTTTGTTTACAGAGCAGCTCCTGGACAACTGATCGGTTTAAACCCATGAGAAAGAGTAGCAAAACAGCTAGGGGAAGTAGCTGTACGTTTCTTTGGAACTTGCATCAGCAGACCAGAGCGTCATCGTTATGAGATATGTGGATATTACTCAAAATGTGTTTATCTCGTAATTCCTGATGTTATGATCCAGTTAGACCAATTCGTAGTTTCCAAATGACCAACTTGTATCCCATGAACGGATCTGATTAAGATCACTCCGTTTAACGATCGTCCACGTGTCCTCTCGGGATCGGTAACTTTAAAATCTCCACATGTGCGTCCTCCCATTCAGATTCTGCTCCATGCAAGACTCATCGACTGTTTACATTCCAACCGACCGCCAATTTTTGTAACTTATCGGTCGACGACTGGGAATCACGCATAGAACTGTGTGATAGGTGACGTTTCGATGGCCTGACTTTATTCCATTGACGCCCTTACGTATAAAGAGCAATCACAACGAATTACTTTGTTCGTTCTGGGAGAGTGCATCCTCAGCCGGTGTAGAATTAAAGTATAGTGAGTCCACGTGAGGGATGCGCTCTTTTTTCCTGGTTGACCTGCACCGGCTAAGCAGTGTTAACTGCCCCTTTCCATTTTTTTGCCAACAATTCATGTTGTTTTTTAATCTCCGTGACTGCTTAATTACTCTGTCAGATTTCACAGCGTGTTCTGTCTGGTTCATACGCATACAAATTGTGGAGTAATTCCTTGTTTTTTTTCTCAAACGGTCATCAGACAACGGACACTCACGTTTTCCGGGCGACAAGCGTCGCTGGTTTGTTCGCCTTCGTTCTTAGACTTGTTTTTTACATTTCCGTAAAGTTGCGGCGCCCTGTATTCTTTCAGCTGTTTCGAAGCGGTCGACTATCAGTGACAATCCCTCCTGTTTTTACCACCTTCAGTAATCGTCCAGCAGGCTTTATTTTGCTCACACGCCACCCGTTGTTCATCGCTGTCGTTTATATGCTGCGGATATGTTCATACCTTCCGTATCACAGAATGTTGTTTTCAAGTATCAACTCATCTAACTATCAGTAGTCGATCTTGCCAACTTGTCTTTTGCACTCTAAAAGGTACACTTTTAAGGTACAGATCTCAGAAAATGCATACATGACGGATCGTTCCACCACACACCTCTTCCTTCTTATGTGCATTTATCCAAGTGAACACTAAAACTTAAGCACGATCCAGTTGTTGAAATTTACAAATGAGCGAGCAGTGTGATCTAAAACCCTGATACATATTCCTCCGTTGATTTTTATCCAATCGTTCTTCCTTCTCTGCTTCAGCCGTTCTTTGCTCTATCAAAGTTTGTTTTCTATGTTATTAGCATACACGCTACAACTCTGTAGTGCTCAAATGTGGACTGTACCTGTTCATTCACCTCTCTAACTTGTATCTCTGCGACTGATTTCGATTACGTTCGTGCTCGGTCCTAATTTTTGCTTTACCGCTCGCGTTTCAGGCCATCGAACACACAGTATCCACAACCGACTGGACCACTCATGTGGCTAAATTGCCGAGAATATGAGCAAAAACCGCTACTCCAACGTGCTTGCTTGTAAGTTATGTTTCCCTCATGTGTGCGCCTCGGCTCGTTGTACTGTGCACTTGCCAGTGTGTGTGTGTATACTCTGACTCAGTTGTACTCTTAGCAGGACACAACTGTTTATCTCACCTAGGTCGCCTCATTCACGTATTTTTTGACGGTGTGGTTTTTTAGCGCAGTTTCCTCTCAACTTACGAACTTTAACGTACACACGCATATTCTGGATGTTGTGCTGAGAGTGTGAATCTCTAGAAGCCCTCTGTGTCTTGTTTTTTTATTTGTCTGTATGGCTGACCTGTATTATTTGCCAAAACGTCACCACGGCAAATGCTGACAAGATATATTTGTGAGATATTTGCAGTTGCTTGTTACCATGTATTTGTAGCCTTAAAAACAACAACTGGTTAGTTCACTCACGGACAACAGCCGCATACATCGAAATAATTAGTAAGTGGAAGGAGACTCTTTTGAGATACAAGCATCATCTTCGATAGTGTCTCTAATTAAAGTTGCTTGTTGCCTTTTAGATCCCAGCCTAGAGGGTTAGGGTATTCATCATCATAGACAGCAATACATCAGTGGTTCATACTGATGCTTGACTGCCACACAACCAGGAAGAAGAACAAAGGCGAGGTTTGGCAAGCCCGAGGAGTTACTTTGTTGTACAGAAGAAATTTTTCAAGTTGAACATCACTCACAATTGATCGCAGCTGTCGCATTCAGATAGACTTTCCAGTCGGCCCCTTTCGAAAAGAAGCACTAGACTCGAGTTTCGCTCTCATTAGAGCTCGTCAGTAGTGCATATCCTTGCCACTGCCGGGACTAGAACTCCGGCCATTTTTCATGAGGCAACCGTGTTTACCACTGCGCCATTGACCTCACATTAGGCACGACCGAATTATCATATGTGAACGCTCAACCACTTTCGCTTGTGAGTAATGATCAGGTTGCCCGATCGCCTCGAGAGGAGACAGTAACTGTCCTCTTCATTTCAATCTGGCAAGAGCGAAACTCTAATGTAGCACTTCTTTTCAAAAAAGGCTGGCTGGAAAGTCTATCTGGATGCAAAGACTGATCGACTGTGAGTGATATTCAACTTGAAATTAACCAAATCCCGACTACTCATCAGTATAAATTTTTATTTATCTCTATCCGTCCGGCCATAATCGAGTTGATTACGCGTAACTCGTGGAAATGAGCCGCATCTACAAATTACATAGTGCTAATTTACACTGTTAGAGAAGAAAGACATTTGTCACTACGGAATTACTACTGACAAGGGAATGTTTTTAATCTGCCATTTTGAGACAAATTATGGTCCGTTGATGAAGCCGAGAATTTCATGTGAAAGTTTCTTTTTCTATCTGACGACTCAGCGTTGAGTTTCCATGTTGTGAATGGGTGTTTGGTTTGTAGTTCTCAATATCCATCTCCGTTAACTACTGTCACCAGTACTGTCACTTTTTTCAGCAACTCTTCAAAGCAAAAAAGACATAAGCAAACCTATATTTACTTTCCACAACATCTTTAATCCTGCCTATCGTGAATTGTACTGCCCGCACCTAGTCAATCGAAAATGTTCAAAAGCTAGGTCACCATTTGTTGCTTAGACTGCTGTGTTTCCAACTGCGACTCTGTCATGTTTGCGGGTCGTTTAAAACCTGCTTTTCCTTTGTTCCCGATAGTCGCTAATGGTTGTCCGCATGTCCCCGTCAAGTGGAATTGACTTGGTGACAACTGAGTCTCTGGGTTTTGTAATCGTTATATTGACGTAGTTGATTCTCATAACAGGAAACACACAATAGTGATATATAAATGATTTATAGGCTTCCGTTTGAAAGCAGTTGGTGTTTTCTTTCTTGAGTAGGAGGTGTTGGTCTCCACTGGGCATGTGGTCGCTTCTCAATGGGTATACTGCTCACGGTCCGTTATTCAGGATACAATACTTTCGAATATTCGTCTGATTCGCATTTCGAAGTTATCCCGATAATTAAGCAACTTTTTACTTTGATTCCTACTCGTACGACGAAATCCATCACATCTGAGTGGATCAGTCAGATGTTAACAAGATACATCTGTTGAGTTGATTGTTGCGCTACAGATTGTGTTCGGATGTGTGAGCAATTAGACTAGAACCGATTGGTACCGTTTCTTGAATAAAGATAAATAGGGTTGGGAAGATTTTCCTTAAATACGAGGTACTCCGGTCTTCCTGAGATCAGTCATGTGGCGGCATATTGTCCTGCGCGGTAGAAAAATTGTTAGACAGAATCCTTTTTTGTTTTGCTCACATGTGCTGCCATGATTTGAATCG
>LOND01028681.1:37787-52695 GCA_014220965.1 Paragonimus kellicotti | reverse complement strand
TGATGGAACTG
Source organism: Paragonimus kellicotti (assembly GCA_014220965.1). Lineage (NCBI taxonomy): Eukaryota > Metazoa > Platyhelminthes > Trematoda > Plagiorchiida > Troglotrematidae > Paragonimus > Paragonimus kellicotti. The sequence goes on along the minus strand of LOND01028681.1, from coordinate 52,684 downwards.
TTAGCCGTGGAATAACCGCTTTTAATTTATCACTGGATGATAAAAGACGGGAATAAATCGATTGGAAGCGCTGCTGTTAGTGGGGACTGTCTTTCGAAACGAGGACTGTGAGACAAACTTGAATGCGACCTTAGGACTCTTGATCAGAATCACCCCCCGGTGCAATGAAGTTCACCGAAGATCTCTGTTTATTATATGCCAACTTGCGTAGGCAGTGGCAGGCCAGTGAGAAACCTTCAGGGGTCCAGCCACACTTATGGGCATGATGACCTTAATATATATGTTAAGAGCAGTAGAAGCCTTTATGCTTCATCGGTGATGAAACTGGATGGGTCACAGCTTTCAAAGGTCAAAGACAAGGAAATAAGATCAGAGACGTTCCACTATCATCCTTCTGAACTTGTTCCGATGAGCACCGGCCGGGTGAGCAAACCGAGTGCTGCAGATAAATTTGAAAATGAATGTGGCCTGGTCACCCAATCCTGGAGATGCCATTGTTCCAGGAGTTCTCGATCATCAACACTTCAGTTATAAAAAGAGTAATCCAGCCGGGAGAAAGCTTAACCGATTCGACATCGTGTGTAACCACGAATGCGCTTCGTTTGGCTCAAGTAAATAAGTCAAATGAATGAATGACCGCAGCCCAGATGTGCGGCATCAAGGACATTCATTTCCGCTTAGTCAACATCTCGAAGTTTATGAGTGCCTTAGTGATGTCTTTCATTTTAACTCGGTGACGGTTAGTTGACCACGAAGAAAGTCAGAGGAGGTAGGACACTGGACTGCACCAGCTGGACCCTTAACTGAGTTATTCAGTTTTAGGGAACACAAAGTGGACTCTGGTTTTGCAAAAATACGAGATCGACAAGCTGCTTATCATTTGACCACGTATGAGCTTGCGTGACCGCACCGTCACTACTGTCGAAAGTTTCATATGCGTGAAATGGAAACCTATCCTAGCTCTTCTGCTCTAAGCCTAAGTGAGACGCAGTAAGCTGGCTTCAGTTGTCTTGATGATGAATAATCCCGATGGGATATATACATATATATGTATATTGGCACCGCCAGTTTAGGTCGGCATCCAGCAGCCACACAGTTGAGCGTCGACCTTGCACTACTGACAAGTAGTTGAACGAGCTTCGTAGCCCAGGGGTGACTCAGTTGTGAAGGCGCTGGACTTCGATTGGTTTCGAACCAATGACAAGAACGTTATGTCAAGACGGGGCAAACGGTGTACCAGCTGGACTACGAAACCACATCATAATCTCACGTTTGGACACATCTACGCATTCAAACCCTGATTTTTTGGCGTGACCCCGTGGATCGGCTGGTAGAGCATCTGCCGCATCCGGAGGGCTGTTCTTGCTGCTAGTCAATTTCGGCCGAAGTCTTAGCCTTTCGGAGCTCGCTCTCTTTTAGATTACTGAGTACGCTAAGCTACTCGTCAGTGATGAAATTTCAATGCCCGTCAGTGAACTGATTGAGGAATCCTGCCTTGGGCAACCAATGTGTTAAATTATCTGGTGGATTCCGAATTAGACGTTGAATTGGATGAGTAACAGAGTTCACTCAATTTATTCAACCTGTCAGGCAATTTATTAACACAAGCGTGTACGCACATTAAGTAGTTAATGGCAAATCAGATTGTGCGAATGGGGCCTGGCGGCTTGAAATCCGAGCTGACTTGATGGCATGTTGAGTCACCATGAATTCTACTGCATTAAGCTCGGGCACTTTTTGCTTTCGGTTGACTTACAGTTTCGCAGCTCCTTCAAATATGAGCTGAACACTTCGAGGGACATTTCAGCTGGCCTAATCCGGCTCATTCAGTCGTGGACGATGGAGATTGTCTGGCTGGCTATGATACTTCAGACGGTCTACCATGGAAAATCGACTGGGTCTTGAGCGATAATATATGAAGCTAAGTTCTCTATCTCGACTTCTTCTTTAGAGAATGCAATCGGGGACTGAAGAACACTCACCCACGAGATTATCTAGCCACGACCATTGGTACACTTTGGTTCAACAGCGAGGGTCTAATGCATGAGTTTGAGATGCGGTGCACTCACGGCTGTGACCGCCACGAAGTGGTTAGCTTCGAGGTGTACGTGAAGACTCCACCGTTTCAGCTAACAGCGTTCGCCAGTCAACTGGTGTTGGAGTGTCTCAAGGTTTGCGCTCCCCTACTGCACTGTAAACGGCTAGACGAGTTCAGAGTATTTGCGTCTTACGTAATATAAATTGGAAACTTCGAGTGAGCCATGACGGTACACAGTACACGGTGAACAACAGCGATGGCACGTGGGATTGTATTTTCTACAGGTACATGTGTTCACCATGCATTCACATGCTATCCGTCCTCAAGAGGTCTTCAGTAGGTTATTGTTAACGGAAACTGCATTTGTTCTGGACCGTTTCGCAATCCATCGTCGGTGGCTTGCCGATTACAATTTGCCTAGAAACAACATGTTTCACAGAGAGGCAAATGTTGCCGTTACAAATCCATTCCAACAGGATTAGAAAATGTTGCACCAGAGGTTGGCTCATTAATTACTGATGACGCGGTTACGTCTGACGATGAGTTCCGTGTTGTTCAACCACGGAAGCGAAATCAAGTAAAAGTATTGCCAATCGATGCCGCGGACGTCACTGACCATGGCAAGTAATGCCAAACCTCTGAAGTTACGTGACGCTCACCCTTAGACAAGCACACGCAGCAAGAAGAGGAATTCTACCGAGGCAAAACGGAAAACAAGGAAGCTGCGAAAAGCAGGTTAAAATAGCAGAGGTTATGTTGTTCATTTAACAAATGCATTCCAGAACTTCCATTTCATTTTTGTCTCACTTCGTGACGTTCAACCATTGATCGTGGCGTTGTGACCATAGGGTGCACGTAGGCTGACTGTCTGGCAAAGATGTCAGTAGATTCAATCATGGGTCGTGGTGTTGTGACTATAGAGCGCCCTCTGGAAAGCCCACAAGGTTTCACTTACCATGGGGTTCATGCGACTTCGTGAGTTCACCGAATTCCTTGATACAATATCGCCAAACCAGATTAAGTCCGATTGCAATGGGTAGTAAATATGGTAATCAGGTCGCACGGACTAAGAGTCACCTTATGCCTGGAAGTCGCCCGTTGCAGTCGTATCTATTCGCTCACGATATCGCTAAGTATCTGTTGTTGCCACTTCCGCGTGGTGATGATTATACACCTCACATTTAGGTAAGCTGTCAGCAACTATTTCATGGATTATTGAATACGCAAGTTAAAGAAGAATGATTTACAACTTATATGATGCACTTTCATTATTCATTAGCAGCTGAAACAACTTCTATCAACCAAATCATAAATTTCGGCTACCTCGTGAATATACTTCGTTATTAAAACGTCGTGATTCCTTGTTGCCCCTGGTAAACATCTTTAACACATTATAACAAAATCATTTCCCAAAATATGCGCAGACAAAAATTTATATGTGTTCCATGCTCACTATGATAATTCGGCAATTGCCATTGAAAATATACTATAAACTCACGTATTTACCATCTACTTATGTGAGCAATTACTCCCTGCGGATAGTTTTCAGTTGCCGATTTCACATTGTACGACAAGATTCAAACGGCGCCGAATGCATAACTGGTGCTAATGTTTTTCAAGGATACACACACAAAGGATTTTGTAAATACTTCGAAAAAACTGTACGCTTATCAAAAAATTCCATGAACGGATTGCGTGTTTAAACGTTTCATTTATTCTGGCCAGTGGACTTTATGGCTGGTCGTCTTGAGGGGCAGTGTGCGCAGGCGGAGTTTGGCCCCCAGGGTACAGAGGATGATGAGCGTACTGGCGACCCAAACGTGGCCACTACAGAACAGAAAGAGCAAACACCCCAGTATACTTTGCAGGGCGTTTTACATTTCCTGCAGACAGAATGGGCTCGTATCGAGATCCAACGTTCAGATTGGGAAACTGATAGAGCCGAACTTCGGGTAAGTATTTATGTTCTTTCACAACGTGTTACATTGTTTTTATACCTCGTTTTCTCCCAACTACGTATGACCGGCTACCGGTCAGCCAGCGAAAGCTAACTAACTGTTGGATATGGGTGTAGTGAGCTGCACAGAGCGCACGAAATAATTCACAAGTCGGACTTTCCGATGATCTATATAGACGACATTAGGTTATGCACATTTTTTTCGGTTGTGCACTCCGTTCCATTATATTCGGTCGTATTTCAATCATGCAATGAGAGTTCGGTGTTAGTCATATGGTGGTGGCAAGTGGGCGCAGTAAAATACTTCGGGCGACTGAGGTCAGTTATAAGTATATGGGCATACAATGAGTGTATTTGGACTACAGTTTCTTTACACTGCCCGTTAGGATATCCTAACTGGGTATTACAGTCAATTCCTGTTGTTTTCCGAAATTGCGAGGTACTTTTATGATTGTGCTTACGTTCCGTGTTAGGAGGGAATTTGTCAGGTCTTACTGTACCCAGGTCAACGTATGAAGTAGCATATTGTTCTGAGCCGTGGTTCCTGAGTAAACAAACGATTAGTGAACCGTACTGCGAACCACACTGTGCAGGTCTACGCCGGACGTTGCACCATCTTGATTTTTTATTTATATCAAGTAATCGGGCTGAATAAAGTCATGGATTAGCGATTTCAATCGACTCCGACAGTCGGACATTGATGCGAGTTGTTTCTCATCAACTGCATAATAGATCAGTTAAATTCGCTCTCACAGTTCTCACGTACCAGGGACTTGGTCTACTATCCTATCGACACGCGGAACAGTCTTCAAGCCTTTCATCATAATCGTCAAATACATGAATACGTCGAGGGTTTACGCTGATGCCTATCTACCATACAACCATAAAGTAGAGAGCCCTAGTCAATAGAATAAGAAAGGGCAGAACGAAAATCTACCTGATGAAAGCAACTATCTCTATGCTCAAAATAGTTTGCAAACAACTAAGCTACAAATAAAAGGCGTCATCAACAAGATGTCTATGGTTATAACTGCATCTCACTGCTAAGTATACCTATTTTAGGTAACTCCGTCAAACATCCGCATTCGCATCACTGAGCCCGACTGGCCGTCGTCTCATCTAAAGTCTCCAACCACCGACTCTGTGGTCCACGAGGTTTTCAGTCGGTAGACAAACCAGATCTACAGTTGGCCAACCTTTTGATGAACGACTTCGCTTCTGTGCGCCAGAACGCCAGTTGGCAATCACGGACAAGGAGTGCTCGATGTGTCAGATAAATTGCCGGCATCTGACCCACTCATCTAAGTATTTGCAAACTAAGAGATAAACCGAAGAAGCTCGCTTGGTAATCATCACCAAGTACTCCCCCCCCCTTACCTCTTCGTTGCCCGCCCGACGCGAGTAATCCAAGGCGTACATCGATGGTCATATACTTGTGTCTTCATGGCCGTAGAGCAACCCAACCGTCGCAGTCGCCCTACCTACGCTATTCGTAAACTTCTGGGAGTTGTCTCTCTATCGCCAGAGATGTCCTAGGTTGATAAGTGCTGCATTAGCATTCGAGACGCGAACTTCTGTTTCATTTCCTATAGTTCAAACGGCCAACAACCTCCATTACTCCTTTATCGAACTTTAAGTCAGCACAGTCATGCCGATATCGCGGAAGCAGTTTGTACTTTGAAGCTGCAAAGCGCATTTCAAAGTATTTAACGAAGCTTAAGAAAGCTTGAAAATGCTCAAGCAATACCTTATCCGCAACATACTGAAAATCAGTCAATCTTTTACCAAGTAAGGGGCCCACGCCGGAATTTTGTGTGTCGCAGGAAGTCCTCCATTATTTCCTCTATGACAAAAGTAAACAAAAATGGTGAGGAAGGACAGTCTCGCCGTACGCGAGGTACGCCAGGTAATTCACAGTTGACCTTACCCGGGACGTAGTCTGTGAACAAAGCACCGACATTTTGTTCGCTTACATGTTTGGTGCGCCTCTACGTGTAAGGCACTCCAAAAGTATAGGTCCTTCGACGGAAACTGGCACACCTTTGCAACAGAAGAAACGGCAAATGTTGACCAATGATACATATGACGCTGCTGCAGAACTTGACGGAGAGTGATAATTTGACCAATACGCCCTCGTCCAGAGCAAAACCCTGCCTGCTGTTCCCTAATGTCGGCCTCCCGAGCTGCAGTGAGCCGGTGAGACAATGGATATCAGAACCCTAATATTGATCGAGGTCAAGCCAATCTCCAAATTGTTTTTACAATAAGTCCTCACTCCTTTCGTGGATATGAGATCTGTTGTCTAGTGGCTGCTGCATAGAATGATGTTTGCCGTCACTCACACACGTTAGGGTTACCTAGTCCAGGCCACTACTAACCCCTCCCCACCTTTGAAAAGTGCCGGCACGAGGTCATCTGGGCCAGCAGCCCTATTACGATTGAGAGCCGAAAGGCAATTGCGAACCTCAGTCTCAGTGGGTGGTTCCAAATCTACCGACCAGGGTATTACACTTCATTTTTACGGCAGTAACACAGTAACGGCGATAGGTCAGCTAACTTGGTTCTCAAAGTGTTCCACTCGTCGCTGTGACCTCGACTTGTTATGGGTGGGTGTGCCGTCTGTCTTGCTGGTCGTTTCACTGACGGATGGACACTCTGGACCAGTAGTGCAGCTAAACAAATAGTTGACTGATGTTACCTGGTGCAAAAATGGTTTCCATTCCGTTAACTTTCCCCATCAGCGAAGCCTCGCGATCGGCGGTCGTGCTACGCTTCAGCTTCTTTCTGATACCCCTAAACTTGTTATCTGACCTGTCAGGTAGAATGTTCCCTCTGGCATCTAACAACTCCAGGGATTTATCTGAAATCCAATGTTTGTTTAAATCACCGTGCTGCATGCTACAGTTGTTTCATAAATTCCCTGTTTGATTTGGGCTCGCCAGGTGTAAGAGTCTTTGGGGAGTGAGAACTTCTGAACGTGTATTCTGAACTAGTATGGTACTTGTGTCCTATTGACGACGTGGCCAGTATATCGACAGCCAGATATTGCTGTCGGTGGGGTTCTTGCCTAGCGAGACTGAGAACAAAACAACATACCAATGTATGAGTCTAAAATGGAGCCGTACCACCGCTAACTCACGTGTATGTTGTCTCACTGAGACCAGGCCTGATTCGGAGTAGTCTGATTCGCAGTAGCCTGTACCCAGCGCACAATCCCAACAACCACCCACCGTCATCTGAGGCAAGTGATATCAGCCCAAGCATGTCTCCAAAACAAGGCTCTGTCTCACCAAGAAGGTTTACCTGAACATCCATATCCCCGGCCAGAATTACTGTGTCAAAGTCATGTGTCGACCAGAGAAGAGTGGTCAGGTTAGGTTAAAAGGTGTTTCTGACGGCGACGTCTATGCAGTCAGCTGGGCTACAAACAGACGCTATTAAATTTTTTCTGAATGTTTGTATATCTCCGACTGTTGTCCCATGTGTATCAGACTGCGAACTTTGAAAACACGCATATTCACTCACATTCTAGACCTAAACAAGGTATGGTGGAGGCCCCGACCTATACTGCTACCTTGACGAGGTGGTCGGGCTTGTGTGCTGTTTCGATCCGGCGGGCTATGCTGACTAGGACTCCGGTCCTTCCAGGTTCAACCCTGTCAGACAGGCCAAAGGGGAGCAGCCAGACGAAAAGCAGTTACACTCATAGGATTGTATGTCGCACTACTGACCGCGTAGGAGTGCTTAGGTAGTGAGGCACGATCCTATGGGCATACAGAACTATTTTTATAGTTGCGGCACTGCTGTCTTCCGTATCAGGAAGAAGGGGGTTAGAAAAGGTACCCTCAAACAAAGAGCACTCCGATCGCCCAACGGTTGACCGTGACCGCCGGCGTATTATCCAATACGGTCGAAAAACATCTATCACCCAAAAGCCCGATGTAGCTTTGAGTACATCCACTGCGCGCAGCAGTGCTCAGAATCAGACATCAATGTCTTATTCACTGCGCCCTCGGGCTAGGCAAGCCCCTCACTGCCAAGTGAGTCAGACTTTTGAGTCATTGGCTCCGGGTAGGGTCCCCCAAGAAAACCCTGTATCCTGTTGTCTCGCAGGTCAGACTTTTGAGTCAGAGACTCGGGGTGGGGTCCCTCAAGTCAACCCCCTTCCGCGGCATAAACGACCGGGAAGTATCAGAAGTTATCGCTCTCCCGACAGTGACATTATTAACCCAATACGACTTTCTCCTGTTTTACCCCCCATTTCTTCCGCTTTCCATGTGCCTTCGGGCGATAATTGTTTTCTGAGGCCAAGACAACCGGTAAACATTGGCGCCTTCAATGTCCGCACTCTCCGACAAGTCGGTCAGCAAGCTGCTCTGGCTAGTACTCTCTCAAGTCTGGAGCTTGATGTGTGCTGCGTGTCGGAGACGCGAGTCTACGATTCTAGCACCGTTATCCATTTGAGCTCACCTCTAGATAACTGTCGATTCAAGCGCTTCTCTCTCAGGGTTTCTGGTGACGCCGAAGCTGAATCTCGCGGTCAAGCTGGAGTGGGAATCGCACTGAGTTCCAGAGCAGAGCAATGTTTGCTCGATTGGATCCCAGTGAACAGTCGCTTGTGCGCTGTCAGACTCAATACATCGGTAAAAGTCTGTCGACGCAAATCAGAAAGACGTTGTGTATTCATTATATCGGCGTACGCTCCAACAGACAGCTGTTCGGATGCGTTCTATGACGCCCTCGTTGACCTCCTGAAACAAACCAAACACTCAGACATCATCATACTAGCGGGCGATTTGAATGCCCAGCTTGGTCGGCTTTCCCCGGACGAGAAGCGGAGTATGTTGGTGTCCTGGCACACGCACTGACAACTTTTGTGTAACTGCGCACAGAACTGCTGCACGCTGTAGGCTGTTGTGTACCTACCATGGTTCTTGCTATATACGAGCACATGTGCATTCCAACACTTAAGAGTGTGTCAAAGAAGCGACTTAGTGTTACATGGAGACCTCCATGTGTCCTTCTCACCGTTGGACCATGGTGGATCATATAGTAGTCAGTTACAGGTGGCGCCACTCTGTTAAGGACTGTCGTGCCTTTTGGAGCAACCACCTGGACTCGGACCATGCTGTTGTGCGTGCCCGTTTTGTTTTGTCATTTACCCAGAGGACACGCGCTCGTAAATGCAAGGTAATTAACTGGCATTCGAGCGATGAGGGTGTAAGGAACGTCCTTCCAAAGGCCATGGATTAAACACACGTTGCCCAGTTCAGAGTGTGCAGTAAAGATCCTAACCGGAAACGACTGGATGCAAATCGCTGCAGGCTATCGAGATCAGCCTTCGTTGACGAGGTATGTCCGAAGAGGACTGTTTCGGTTGCTCGACAGATGGATTTCCGTCGGCGTTCGTATGAACTCATAACAGATCGTCGTCTGCCGATCCACATCTTTGCTAAAGATATGAGACGGACCGCTAGAAACTTAACCATACTAGATAAAGTGACTGGGCAGCAGACTGAAAACCGACACTACTTGGTCGAACAGTCGAAAGAGATGAAAAGGGACCTTTTTATCTGGAAATTGTAGAAGGCTTTTTACCTTGATCCGTGGTTGTACTGGTCGTCGAGTCGCGGTATGCTAAATGAGACCAATATTGTGAAAAAGATGGTCTCACTTAATCAACCAATCATCGCGTCGAGCTTGATAGAGAACAGTTTTGAAGAACCTGTTCAGCTGGGCCTCAACCAGATTAGTGGGAATGAACTGACCCGGAATGGTCAAGTATGTGGATCTAGGCTCTCCGTCGGAAGCAGAAGTGGTCCTAGAGCTCAAATTATTGAAGCGTAACAAGGTCTCCTGGACCAGACCTCATCCCTCCTTCTCTGTTCAAGGATGGCGAGGAAAGGTTAATATCAGAACTGACTAAACTCCTCCAGACGATTTGTGAGATTGAAAAGCGACCGTACATCGGATGAGTGCTTGTCAACAAATCCATTTTCAACAAAGGGGTCCGAAGTCTTGTGACAACCCAGAGGCATCAGTTTGGTATCTGTTGCTTCCAAGTTACTCACTGGCCTCATTTTACGACGTCTCACTAAACCCAGAGAAAGCCAGATACGTGAAGAACAGGCAGGATTCCGATCCGGTCGAGGGTGCGTTGACCACATTTTTACCTTGCGACGGATCTTGGAACATCGGCACTCTTATAGGCAGCCGACGGTCGTGGTCTTTTGGACCTGAAGGCTGCTTTCGATTCAGTTGCTCGTAACGTTCTCTGGAACTGTCTTCTTCGCAGGGAGTACCAGGGAAATACGTGAATCTGTTGAGATCACTGTATGCTCACTCTGCAAGCAGGGTGAGGGTTTATGGACAGCTGTCTCGGGAGTTCATCACTTCTAGTGGTGTTCGTCAAGGGTGTCCGATTTCCCCTTTCCTGTTCAATTTTGTCATGGACGACATTTTAGAGGGTGCGCTTAAGGAGTCCAGTGGACTTGGTGTTGAGCTTCTTCCTGGCGCTCGGTTGACCGATCTGGAGTACGCGGACGACATTGTCTTACTTAGCCCTCTGCCGAAGACATACAGACCATGCTGAACAAGGTGAGTGACCGGGCTGGTTTGTATGGAATGCGCTTCGCACCTTCAAAGTGCAAAGTGTTACTTCAAGACTGGGGCATTTCCACTCCTACTTTCTTTATTGCAGGTAATCCGCTTGAGACTGTGGACAGTTTCACCTACCTTGGGTAGCATATCTCGCCTCTATAGTCTATTAATATGCGTGAGTGAGATATCAACAGAGTAGCAAAGGCCACGATGGTTTTTTGTCAAACGCTGCATCTGGTTGGGTTACAGCTAAGACGTCGATTCGTCCTGAAAGGAAGAGTGTTATAATGCTTGTGTGCGTTCTGTTTTGCTCTATGGTTCGGAGACGTGGCCTGTTCGCAAGGAAGATATCAACAAGCTTGCTGTATTTGACCATCGTTGTCTCCGCCAAATTGCCCACATTAAGTGGACTGATCGCGTGAGCAATGCGGCAGTTCGCCGGCGCGTATTCCGGAACGCTCGGGATGCGCGATCGATCGGTCAACTACTCACGTTGCACAGCCTGCGATGGTTAGGTCACGTACTCCGCATGCCAGCTGAGCGTTTACCGTACCGGGCATTATATACTGAGACCACCAACAGTTGGGTGAAACCACGTGGCGGTCAAGCGACAACGTGGTCACGAAATATGCGAACCCTGACTGCTCCACTGAGTAAGGTGGGTAGTGTCGCCTGCCTGGATGGGGTCCTCGTGATCACTCAAACCGCTGGTTGGAGACGCTATCCGAGATGGCGGTGTGTCGCAGTCAATGGCGTACCTGCATCCATACCATTTCTAGTTCTTTTGCTTAGACTTCTATTAATTTTCAACCTTAGTAACGTTTTCTTCTAGGATATTCCACGTCACTGTTGTGGTGAGCGGCAGCCCGAGCCACAGTACCTTTTGGTCAGGCTCATGGCTGATATGATGATGATGATGATAAGGGGGAGACCTAAGGCTGGGTGATGAGACTTACCTACACAGTGTCACCTCACCATCCATATCTGTTATGGGTTTGTAAACTAGTCTTTAGAAATTGGAATCGATAGTGGCCTGAAAACCAAATTTACTAAGAGGAGTGATGGAGGAACCAGCGGTAGCACGTTTTCACCTATCCATTGGTCTTCGCAGCAGATATGGCGGCGCGAGTTGTATTGCGAAACGGCCGGTTCAGTATGAAGTTATTGGTGTTGGCTGTTTGTGGGCTGATATACTGTCAGGACGCCCAAATCTTGACATGGAGAACGACTTAAGATTTCTCAACCAAAGCTTTTGGCTCAAAAGCCTGTACCGTAAGGCAGCGGGCGTATGAAAGTGCATCAAAACGGGTACTTTTTTTGTGGAAAAATATCAAACTTTTCCCAACCCCCAACCTGGAAGACGAGGCCTTTGCCTGTTATCCTGCCTAGTGCGAGTAACTGACGATGTGATCGTCATACCATCCAGTTTAGCCCAGGTCATCGAGACGCGCAAGGCCTCATGCCGCGTTTAGTCTCGTTGTGACGAATTTACTAGCCTTGTACCTTGTGACACATGGCTATCTATAACGTGAACATTGCTTGACTTCCGGAACCGTAGTTGAGACTGTTAGGTTTTAACGTTACGTCAACGTAATTTTCGTATTTGGCTTCATTACTACTGACCAGTTGACCTGGAAACAGTTTACTTTGACACGGGTTAGCTTGTCTGATACAGGCCAACCTACTCCGTATACTCTTTGAAAGGGTTGATGCTCTCAGATAAGGGATTTTATGGTACGTGAGTAATTAATGCGATAAAAACCCTTCACCTGTCCATAAAGTACGTCTGATATTATCCTTCGAAGGGTTGCGCATAACGTTTTCCGGACGGTATTCAGGTAGCAGCGCAGGAATTATTTTATCGTCACTACCATTTATATCTACTTATCTCAGCCATGCCTATTACTGATGACTGGTGGTTATCTTCATTGTTCACGTTACCTTAGTGATTGACATGGATACTTTGGTGCCAAACAACCATGATAGGTTCTTTGCTTTTGTATGAACTAGGTGAGTGGTGGAAATATTGAATCGTCAACTTGGTTACGTGCTCAATCACTTGACCCAAAGCCGGGAGAGAGAAATGACGTGGCTGTGGTGATTTGAAACGTACGTTCAACAGACTGAGTTGCCAGAACGATAGGCCTTATTCAACTTGTAAACAAGCCATATAGCTGCAATGCAAAATAGAGAACGTGATGAATAATGTAGACGAAGGAAAAGGTACAAGTGCATAACATTCACCCCCTCTGGAAGTAAATTCGGCAGGACTTTCGTGAGTCATGGAGCACAAACTACGAGTAATGTGATGTAGGGATTATACCTCTCGACTCCTCAGAACGTAGGGTCTCATTCTCTGTTGCTGGCTCGAAGAGTTTCGTAGACGTCGTGATTATTGGAATCAGTGTCACGATTTTCTTCAAACGTGATACCGGAGGAGCCACTGAGTTTGAATCGGGCGCTTCATTGTCCTTCTCTTCTGCTTCGTCGGTCATTACAGTATCCTCTGCAGCTGGTGCCAGATTGCGTAAGGATACTGTGTCCTCACGGCCGTCGAGATGGCGGACGCGAGCATATGTCGGATTACATTCTACCAACTCAACCTCCTCTACGTACGGATCATATTTCGACGTCCGGTTTTGTTTTCGGAGGAGGACTTTGTCGGAGTTCACTAACCAACTTGGTAAGGAGAGACCCGTGGAAGCTCTACGGTTATGATAGAACATTCGCTCGTGTGGAGTACAGTTGGTTGCAGTAAGGAACGTATAGAATGAAGCGCATCTGGCAGCACAGTTTCCCAGTGTTCAACACCACGGCATTTTGATTTGAGTGCCAGCAGTATAGTTTTCCATATGGTACCGTTCAGACGTTCAACTTGCCCGTTTGACTGTGGGTTATAGGCTGTAGTACGGCTGGTTGCGATACCCTTATCGTGGAGGAATGAAAGTAATTCTTTCAAAATGAATGAAGGCAAACTAAAAATGGAAAATAAATTGGTAAGGCAATTAATCACTGTAGAGGAAGAAGTGTCGGTACACGGATAGGCAAAAGGGAAGCGGGAAAATTCATCGATAATTGTCAAGAAGAATTTATTCTTTGAAGATGAAGGAATGGGTCCTTTAAAATCAATGCTTAATCTCTCGAATGGTTGGGTTGCTTTTATCAAAGGTATTTGCTGGGGTGGAAAAACGGGGTTTGGTTTCAGCACAAACTTTGCATTGAGCGGTGATCCGTTTGACATCCTCGAGGCTGAAGGGTAGATTGCGTGCACGGACTAGATGGAACATACGGGTACATCCAGGGTGACATAATGATTCATGAAGTGTTTTTAGATCGATAGCATGAGTAACAGAGCAGTTAAAGTTGCGCGACAGAGTATCAGCCACACGATTATCAGAGCCAGGACGGTAAAGAATGTCATATTGAAAGTTGGAAAGTTCCAGTCGCCAACGTTGTATTTTCTCGTTCTTGATTTTCCCTGTATTTTTGATCGAACATAAAGGATACGGAGCGCTGATCTGTGATGAGTTTAAAATGGTGACCCAGAAGAAAATGCCGCCACTTTTTTAAGCTTTCCACAATAGCGTAGGCTTCTTTCTCGACAGAAGAATGCTTACATTCGGATGGTGTTAAAGTTCTGGAGAAAAATGCAACTGGTCGTCCATTCTGGTTTAGCGTTGCGGCGATGGCGATATCTGATGCGTCAGTTTCAACTGTCAGGGGCACTCTGGGTTCAACAGTAACGATCATTGAGTCTTGAATCTCTTTCTTAAGATTGATAAACGAAACCAAAGCCTCTTATGGAAGAGGAAAGGTCTTATTTCTGATTTTGTCTGAAAATTGTGAGATCCATTGAGAGTAATAAGCAAACATACCAATAACTCTCTTGTGCTTTGAGATTTGACGGGGCTGGTAGCTCTTTCAATGGTCGGAGACGTTCCGGATCCGGTTTAATGACACCCTTTGAGAGTTCATAACCCAACAATTTGATGTTGCGCGTCCGCATAACACTTTTTTGTTCATTAAGAGTGATTCCGTACTTGCGAGCGGTGTTGAAGAATTGTGTGAGATTACGATCATGGTCTTCGTTTGAATTGCCGCAGATAGATCAGGTTGTCCAGACAATTGTCCCAAACAATTTCTCCCGTTGGATGATATTGTCGATAGTACGCTGGAACGCTGCCACACCAGTGGTGACGCCGAAGGAAATAAGAGTGAATTGATAGAGACAGCCAGCTGCTTAGAAAGCAGCGTAGATATCTTCCGTCTTGATGGGTATCTGATGGTGCGCACTCTGGAGGT
>LOND01028681.1:0-32863 GCA_014220965.1 Paragonimus kellicotti | reverse complement strand
GACAATTGTTAACTGTGGTTTGCCAATATGTTTCAGCGCTGCAGTTAGTGTGTCTTTTTGGAGCCCTTCCGTAATCGACTCAATGGATCTAACCATGGTTACCTTCGTCAGTTAGTTCACCTTATGTGTGGTGATCTTGTGAGCAGCACGGTAATTGGCATGTGCATGTTTCAAATCTCATCAGGCGTTCAGTCGCTTAACTACCAACTAATAATGCTCAATCTCTCATGACTGAGCCACAGTCGAACAACGACATAACCACAGAGGATTGGTACCTCTACTCTGCTCTACAACATCAAATCATTGGGTATCGTCAGTCAGTTAGAGAACGTCATCGTCTGTGTCGTGGTTGAAAATTTCCACTTACCGTTGCGGACAACGTGCTGGCGTAAATAAACTAATTTAATTGCCGTCCAGTACTTTAAGAAAAATCTTAGATTTGATTTCGTTTGGGGTGAACGACGGTTTGGATCGCGCACTATCGTGTAACCAAGTTTCGAGCTCCGATTTTAATGTACTAATCGGACAAACAACACCAGATACTTAAAAAGATTAATATGGATTGATTGACGTGCGACCATTGACTTGAATGTTTATTTTATGTCGAATGCCTGCCCCAATATGTATAAGGATTTTCCATACTCTAACTGGTCGTGTGTTGTTTTCACTTATTGTCCTGATATTGAAAGTAGTGTTTACTTGTAACGTGCAGTGAGTTCAACGCTTCTGGCGATCTTTTGATCAGACTGAATTATCTACATAGATTGCACATCACCCACAATTGATCGCAGCTGTCGCATTCCCATAGACTTTCCAGTCGGCCCCTTTGAGTGGCAAGGATATGCACTACTGACGAGCTCTAATGAGAGCGAAACTCGAGTCTAGTGCTTCTTTTCGAAAGGGGCCGACTGGAAAGTCTATGGGAATGCGACAGCTGCGATCAATTGTGGGTGATGTTCAATTTATATGAAAACCAAATCCCCTACTACTCATCAACAATTATTTGTTTGAGTTGCCCAGCAGTCTCCGACCAAACTGGCTTTGGCTCTGCGGTAACGACACATCTTATCGATCACACCGTTACGAGCTGGCGTTGCTGATGGGTCGACTTTCTCTACTGTCTGAGTTGGAACAGCCTGGCAGCAGGCACCTCGATTTAAAAGTTTGAAACTCATACTTGCTCTGCAGTCTCATGGTAACAAGCATCGAGACCGCAGGTTGTTGCATTGTTATTGACTGTAACAGTCCAGTTATGTGATCCAGCCGTTGCCTGCATACAACGCTTTCAACAATAAATGGCTTATTGGTATGAATGCTAATGTTACGTTTTGCTCATGTGTTTATTGTCCAGCTTATCTGCTAACTGGCTGTCTTTGATTTCGTGTTCATTGCTTTTCTCTAACGTTTTTCAATCTTTAGGTTCTGTAGTATCTTAAATCGAAACCAGTCTGTGGTTTTATAAAAGAATCTTAGTCGGATACCTCCCTATTGGCTCACTGAATACATTAACATGCTAAGTACATCCATATGGCCCGGTAGAACTGTTTGTGTTTTCGACCTTATATTTATGTGCTAAGGTTTTTGAATATTGTTTATTTATTGTTTCATTCAGGTTCCTACAAGAAGTTGGCTGTACTGATGCACTTTTAAACGTGAAACAAGCTCGACTTCTTCAAATCCTGAACTCTACTCCCGAATGGCACAGTGCATTGGACAAGGCTGACATTCACTCTGAGGCTGGTGTCAGGCGGATGTCGCGAGAGCATGTCTGGCCAGCTTCTCACGGTCGCGGAACTGAGTGAGTTTTGCCGCATGTCAGACCTTTTTACCGTGTACTCATCTTTTCGCTTTTTTCGTCAACTTGTTTTTTTGATGGATGCTTGTGTATTAATCGGCGTACACACGTGATCGTGTGTGCGTGCGTGAACTTGATGCAAACGCTGTCTACCTTCTCCGTGTGTTTCCTCGTTTTCTCTCTCAGTCTCTCGGATCCCAATCTTCTGTCGGCTTTGGCTGACATGGATGATGTCGTTCGAAATGGATCTGGGGCTTCCGGTGGTGGGCCATATGAGGACTCCACTGAACCCGATACAACTGCCCAACATTCGACCGGCGCCGAAGTGATTGATCCAGCTGAGGGCTCTCGCGTGAGTCGTTTTCGTCGTACAGGTGGTGGGCAGTTTACGAACGGCGACCACAATAAGCGAAAGCCATCCGGTTTAGCCGATGAGGTGAGTACCTGTTAAGTCTTTCTATGTTAGTCCTCGTTTCCAGTTTACACGTTTGCATCACAAACGTCAAGAGATTTTGCTACACGAATGACCAGAATTTTGTTTGTAGACCAGGGTTTGTACGGTATCGCGAGGTTTGGGTGAAATGGTGTGTGAATTTTAAGACATTTGAGAGTTTTTGGAAAATTGAAAAATGTCTCTCAAGTTTGTGAACTGTGGAAATATACAACCTACACGCCTCATTCGATTTTCATTGTTATATTTTTAGAATTGGTTAGGAAGCTGCCTTTGGTTTTGTTTACCTGAATGCACCTCCGGGATGGAATAGAGTAACTTAATCACATTAGTGATACCTGAAAACCGTAAAAATTCCATGGAGGAAACCACAAGGCGGCCAGCCGCTTACGTGATTGCCGATTGTGATGAACTTGACCGTTCCGCTGAGTAAGTTTGATAAGTGCCGTCTACCTGATTGGGGATTTCGCGACCATCCACACCACTGGTTGAAAACATCCTGCATTGTGTCGCAGCCAATGGCGAGCATGTATCTGCAAACTTGTTGATTCTTTTTCGTAAAGTTCAGTTGTTTTTCACTTGTTCGTTCCCTCCCTCCTCTTTTCCATCACTGTACGTTTTTGCTTGTTTATTACTTTGCCACTTCGTGGGCCAGGTCGGGCCATTGTACCCACACGTACGGCTCGAAGCTGAAAATGATTAATTGACCTATTGAATCCAAATAGTGTGGTTCTAACCAAAGCCCATGACATCAGCTGTAAAGACAGACAAAAGCACAACTTTCTGTTTTCTAATTATGCAGCATGAACTAGTCAAAGACGATCACGCTGTCTTAAAGTGACATATTTCGCGAACATCTTCCTCAGGACGATAGTACTTGACTCGAACGTTAGACCAAAGCATTGAAACACAGTTGATCTACTAGTCTACTGACACGGCTAAACAACTGACTATTCTGACTTATGGAAAGTGACTCAGCAACTACAACCTCGTTCTTATGGCTAAGCTACTGTTAAACGTGGCTTTCTCGTTAAGAGAGTAAGTGCTGTGGAAAAACGAAGGAAAAAAGGCTTGGTTACAAGTCAGTATACTCACTAAGCAATACGTGCTGATAATAGTGGTCGTTGTCAATCCTGTCACGAATGAACTGCGCTCATAAGCATCAGGCGCCAGAATCAATTACCACGGGATCTGATACAAGGAATGACTAGATCATGCAAAAGATGGAGCACAGGAAAGAGCAGCCGAAGAGATAACTTGAAGAGTCGGAAAAAGGCTAATCAGTTTAACGTTTGACTTTGCAAAAGCTTTAGAAGCGAAAAAGCCTAGTAACTTAAGAACATCAAGCGCATTGTACTTTGGACTACAAAGCAGACGACAGCTGTGTGCGGCTTCGGCAGGCCCATTGAGGAAATAGATATATTAAAAAGTTATTCTGAATCCTAAGGCGTTCCCAGCTGAAGTACTTTTTGCACGTGGTACTCTTCCGATTTTTAATGAAGTGTGCAACGTGCATGTTTTTTTTGTTATTAGCTCTTATCTCTGAATTACGAACCCTGCAAGTGGTGCCTGTTGCATCAGGTTACTTCGAGCCGCTGTACGCCCTTGCTCAGAGAATACGAAACTACCGCACTCCACCCGACTTTTTCGGTTGCAATGCGTGATGTTAGGTCAGTATTAGCTGTTGTTACTGGGACACTATACGGACTGGAAACCGAGACCCTGTTGCGTGACTGTCTCAAATAGAGATAGTAGGCGGACATTAGTAGGCATTCCCTGTTTTACGGGCCGAGACCTTTTGAAAATGATAGTTAATCCAATTGGCATACGATCTCACCGGACGGTCATTGCTGTTGTTTGAACTCACGTCTCGGTGTCCATTTCTTCTTATCCGTCTCAATGCTGCGACTCTTCGCCAAGCTTTGATCTTAACTTTTTGATGTCCACCTCTTACACATCATACCACGTTCTTCCGAATTCCCAGGGCAACCGCCGATCATTCATTCCGCTACGTGACTTTCTTCGCTTCACTTAGCGATTGAGAAAGGAGCGGTTCCCCTGGTGAGGTTGAAACGGTTCGTCGGTGACCAATTTGGACAGCAACATTCCTTTGTTGAGCTTTGTACTGTGAATCTATTCTAAGCTTAAATACTTCTAGTCGTATATCTGGTTGGTTAGCTCATCAGTTGACTTCTATACAGTCTAATAGCTGTATGTCTATATTATTGCTAATACTATATTGAACTCACAAAAGCAGCTGTTTTGCTGTCTCGCAAATACGATGTTCTTTTCTAACTTTAATGGTTCTCTTTACAGGGCTTTATTTGATGTTCTGACGACAAAACCGGGGGAGTTGAATACTTCGTCCACAAGTGCTAAACTGGGGAAAACAACCACTCAATCTGCACACAACTTGCCCTCAATTCGCGCATCGGAACAAGAGGAAACTGCCAAAGATCGTACGACAACTCCCGGTCACCAGCTCGAAGGGTTAAGGGACCAGTTCGACATTTGAGGTTTTCGTTCTTGGCGCATCTGCCGGATCTTAAAAACCATAGATTGGCAATGAATCAGTACTGGCAATACAGGTTTGTTTTGCAGATTCAAGTTGTTTGTGAGATCGGAAAACCATTCACGTTTTTTGCTTTACCGTTCTTCAGGTCGTTGTTTTGTGTTAGATGAAACGCAGTGAATCACGGCGTAGCGGGTTTTTTTTATTTATTTTTTTCCTTTGTTATCACATGAGAGTTAGCTGAAAGTCACATAGTGCAGCGTCTGATATCGGAAGCCGTTGTTGGGCGGTGAATTAAGCATCTGCCTGACTGGGAACGTTGTACATACGTTATTGCGTCCGGATAATACCTGATAACCTTAATTTCGTGACGTTCAACTCACGTGTTTGAGGTGCTTTATCGTTGCTACCAGTTGCTGCCTCGTCGTCCAACCTTCGTGCTTCAAGTGCTAGATAGCAATCTCGAATGCAACCATAGACTGCTACTAAATGAACGCTAGTGTAGCTGTCCCATGGAGCTTCACTTGCAACAGAGTTTCATGGACCGATTTTCTGAATTCACGCAGTACGCCTGAGCTAAATTCTGATGGATAACAGAGCTTTCGATCGTAGCACCAAGACTAGGTGATTCCAACCTCGTTATTGAGTGGCTTTCTGTAATGTAATCTTCTCTACTACAACGACCATCCCGAAGAGATCAAATTCGATCATTTTAAGGGGAATAGACGTTATAAGAAATGTCCAATGCTTCTATCTATATTCCTGGTGTGGTCGTTACGAAATTTAACATTGTGGCTGTTTCAGACCGTGTGTTTTTCCAAAAAAAAATCACACCGGTCCTCACCATTAAAGTATGGCGATATTGCTAGAATCTAAAAGATCCATCACCCCTCAATTTTAAAAACAAAACTGGTACTCCGTTTATTATCGTTGAATTTGTGATGTGTCGTGTACCTATACGAACTTTGACCAAGTGCGACGAACAATGAAAGCTTATGCTTGAAAGGTTTATAAGGCAATGATGTGAAACGTTTTCTCTCAAAAAGTGACACTAGCTCACCAACAACATTCTGTATAATCTACGCCACTCAAACGACGGTATTCGAGAATGGTAACCTTCAGGTATATAGCCTGGACGTTAACGGACACTACTTAAGTGGTCGTTATGTGTTCTTAGGGCATTCTTCGGATAGGTAATGGTGCAGTTCCGTACTGATAATGGCATGCTCTTATGGATACTGATTTTCGTTGCTTGAAGCGGCAGTAGCCCACATGACAGCCTTTCTTGTTTGATCAACTTTGGTCTGGGATTGACATCATTGCCGTTACTCATCGTTTGTGTGAATTTCTTCGAGGACCAAGCCATCATAAATTTTCCGTCCGTGCTTCAGCCCTACGCTTGTTGTATATGTGCAGTTTGTTGTGTTTCCGTGAAGTGGAGTTGAGCCATGCAAATGGGCAACACATTTGTTAGTGTTCATTTCTTGAAGCGGGCGCATTTTGCTTATGGCAGTCTGTTCTGTTTGTGCTATTTTAAATGTCCGTTTGTCGTTAAGTGGAAGAATACGTAATGCATGTATTTGGTCTGTTTTGCTCTATTGCTTGTTCGCAGCGGGGAGGTAATCAAGCTTGCTGTGTTTCTTCATCATATCTTTGCCGATTGTTCTACGTTAAGTGGGCGGACAACGCGGTTGTTCCCCAGTCATAAACTTTAGGTCTACTTTCAGATAGTCAAAGATGCAAAGTCTGTAATGATTGAGTCCTGTTCTGTGTGTCGTCTGAGAATTTATCTGGTCGGACGTTACTTGTCATGGCCACCTGCAGCTGCGTAAGCCATTAGGCGATCGGGCAATGACGTGGTCACCAACTGTGAAGTCGAAGGTGTAGGCGCTGACTACCGGGTTAATGCTGGGATTGTTTTGACTTTTCCCATCCGTCTTTAAGCAGCCTGCCAACACTATCCACTACGTTGGATAACAGCCAGAAGCGCCCCTTGGTTCATTATCTACATTGAATTCTTCACTCACCGGACGGGATAATCATAGTGGTCGCCTGTAGAGGTTAGTAGTGTAATTGTCCATGTGAGGACAGACAACACCGCACTTCTTCAAGTAATCCCACTATGTGAAATAATTTTGTTTGTTTTAGCTTACAAAACCCTACTCAGTAGTTAGCAACTGCCCTCTCGTCATTGGCAGTAGCATAAGTGACCATGAACACTTGTGTTTGACGTAATGTTACCGTTGGTCGAAAGTGGATGCGATAGATCTCTGTAGACGCCGATCCGTCCCAATGTTTATCTGTGTAAAGCTTGAATGAGCTTGAATGCTTGATTTTTAGAGCGCCAGTGAATAGCTGTGTTAACAAAATCAGACGCTTCACGAATACCGGGTAAAGTAACCAACAGTTGTGGTGTCAAAATACCAGTATTTTGTGACAGAGTGAGAGTTTGATCGGTACGAGCACAACCAAGGCGGAAAACTGTTCTCTGATTCGTGTCGCTCTAAACGGAGAGTGTACAAAGAGTCAGTGACCGGAATATTCAACGCTAGAAAAGTGATTGGTACAAGCATCGTGCAGGCATTTTTTGGAAATGCAGCTAGCAGGGGTTGTGCAGTAGGCTTCGGGAATAAATTGTCAGTGCAGTATTTCATGAACGAGCAACACCACCTTCCTGTAAACAGCCAGCGGGCATTCCATGAAGGTGTGTTCAAAAAATTGAATACCTAGCTTTAAAGTTAATCGTTGGTTGTACGAAAGTGTAAGAACTGGACGAGGGAAAACACCTAATGAACGAAATTTCTGCTAGTCTGTGTTCAGATAGTCATAATAAAGGTGCGTGCCATTTGTAAACCATACACATTGACGTACAGTTAGCAGGTTCCCGTGTGAGATTGAAATGACTTTATCGATTCAGCTTTACGGCATACGCACCTTCGTTCCATTTGTTATCCGTTCTTCAAAGATGACAGCTAAGAAACTTCAGCATTCCCGCTGTTAGGCCTGATTACCTGCCATCCCCCGTGTTGTCTCCAGCCCGGTTGGCAGGTGACTTATGTGGCCCTCAGTCAGGAAGAAAGGCGCGATCTATAGCTCCTAAGTTAGTAGAGGCTTCCTTCGTTCTCCTTTTGTTTCGTCACTGATGGGTCGTCTTTTAATCTTCTGTACAGTTGTAACCAGGGTGAAAGGAGTTGACGTACCTTAAATTTGTCCCAGCCGTCCGAATCTGTCCACTTTAAGACTGAGCAGATATAATTCCTGCCCATTTGCTTCCTCGCCGGCTATCCATTCACATCGTCCTATGCATGTTATCAACCATAAGCCTCGGTGGTCGATGCGTTTGACACCCAAGATCGTCAACAGTCACGCTTCTGAACCGTAGAATGGAATTGCTGCAACCGAACTTTTAAATTCGATATTTTTATCTGAGCTTCGTGCATTTTTGATGCAAAAAATACAGGTTCGTGGACACCTCTCCAACCCTAGAACTACAAGTCCCTAGATCCGTTTCTCACATCTCATTGTTAGTGACACGGCGGTCTATTTGCACGGCCCTGTCTTTCTGCTCTGTTCATACCAGCATGATTCCATTTTTTCACATTCTTGTTGAGTGTTTGTGAACTATTATTATCCTGTGTCAATGATTGTCTTCTACAGAAGGTGACTCATGTGACTACACCTCCTACGCTCATGGAAATCTGGACAGCACTACTGGTCACCTAACTACTGGAGGCACTGCAGGCGATGTTGATTCCGGTAAAGGAAAGACTGATTTCAGGCATCAGTCTTGGTACCCCCGTTACACACTTCGTGGTCATTTTGATGGGATTCGCAGTGTAGCCTTTCATCCATTAGTACGAGCGATCTTTACTGCCGGAGAAGATGGTTGTGTGATGCTGTGGAATCTCGGCTTGAATGACGCTACATCCTCAGTAAGTCCTACCACTCCTGTCTTCCAGTCGTCTAGTTCGTTTAATCGCAGAAAGCACGTTGCTGGTTTTACACCCGTTATGAAAAGATTCTTTAACTCGAAAGATTCACGTTTGCTATTTTGTCATTATCCACATTTGTATGAACGCTTCAAGTTGCCTTGTCTGTGCGTTGTCACATCTTCGTGACCAAGCTTTTCTCAGCCGCGTAGTAACCGCGGTCATTACTGCCCCTTCTTGCTCAATTTTGTCATGGACGACATTCTGGAAGGTGTGCTTGAGGAATCCAACGAGCTTGGTGTTGAGCTTCCTGGCGCTCGGTTGACCGATCTGGAGTATGCGGACGACATTGTCTTACTTAGCCCCTCTGCCGAAGACATGCAGACCATGCTGAACAAGGTGAGTGACCGGGCTGGTTTGTATGGAATGCGCTTCGCACCTTCAAAGTGCAAAGTGTTACTTCAAGACTGGGGCATTTCCACTCCTACTTTCTTTATTGCAGGTAATCCGCTTGAGACTGTGGACAGTTTCACATACTTGGGTAGCATTATCTCGTCAGCTTGTAATATTGCTGATGAGATATCAACGAGGATAGCAAAGGCACGAGTTGCCTTTGCCAACCTGCGTCATCTGTGGCGTCGAAAAGACGTTCGATTGTCGCTGAAAGGAAGAGTATATAATGCTTGTGTGCGTTCTGTTTTGCTCTATGGTTCGGAGACGTGGCCTGTTCGCAAGGAAGATATCAACAAGCTTGCTGTATTTGACCATCGTTGTCTCCGCCAGCCCACATTAAGTGGACTGATCGCGTGAGCAATGCGGCAGTTCGCCGGCGCGTATTCCGGAACGCTCGGGATGCGCGATCGATCGGTCAACTACTCACGTTGCACAGCCTGCGATGGTTAGGTCACGTACTCCGCATGCCAGCTGAGCGTTTACCGTACCGGGCATTATATACTGAGACCACCAACAGTTGGGTGAAACCACGTGGTGGTCAAGCGACAACGTGGTCACGAAATATGAGAACCCTGACTGCTCCACTGAGTAAAGTGGGTAGGTGTCGCCTGCCTGGATGGGGTCCTCGTGATCACTCAAACCGCTGGTTGGAGACGCTATCCGAGATGGCGGTGTGTCGCAGTCAATGGCGTACCTGCATCCATACCATTTCTAGTTCTTTTGCTTAGACTTCTATTAATTTTCAACCTTCTTAGTAACGTTTTCTAGGATATTCCACGTCACTGTTGAGGTGAGCGGCAGCCCGAGCCACAGTACCTTTTGGTCAGGCTCATGGCTGATATGATGATGATGATGATGATGATCACTTATCAAGGTACATATATTCAGTTGTTGAAACCATTCAAATTCCAAACAGAACGGCTACATTCACTATTGGACATGAATATACGTGTTTTGTCTGCGAAAGACATTCGACTGAAGAAGCTAATCATTATGTGATCATAACTCACGAGGTGTAAAAAAAGACATCACAAACACACGCACTTATTTAGACAAGTGAATTTATGTCACCGTCGACTCTGTCACAGCCATTGTTCTCAAGACTGCATACGTTCTTCGATCCTCTGGACATCGAAGAGTGTCGTTTTTTCTCTTGTGCCGTGCTCATCCTCAGCACCATTGATCATTTCTTTGCTACCAACCTCGCAAGTAATTTTTGCAAAGTATTTTGCGCAAGGGATGTCTTCAGCTGTCTCTGGATATACGCTTCAACAACTCTTGTTTGATGATTGATTTTTTCCAATCGTTGATCTGTGGTCCAGGAAGCTACTTGTAGTCCACAAGTCTAGAAAATGTTGGCTTTGAGATCGTCGTAGCCCTCGCGGCATTGATTGAATTTGGCCCTTTTCCGCACAACTTGCGTCATATCGATCTGTTTGTGGGCGCCAAAATCACTGCAAAACTTCAACTGCGTCGGTACTGTTTTCCATATGTCTGAACGCTCGATCTTCAGTTCCGTGAAATTGCCAACCGAAAACGCCCAAGAGAGCAGACATTCATTGCGTTACATTTGAAATTTTTGCTTTCATAATTCCAATGAAAAGTGGTCTGGGAACCTCGGAAACTTTCTCCTAGTGATCTGATTAGTTGACCAACCTGTACTAATCATGTGTCGACCAATGGCAGGAATATAGAGCATCGCATCTTAGATAGCAAAATTTCTTGTAGGCATTTTTGTGGTGTACGGTATATACTTGTTGTATACTTGTACAAACGTGTTTGTGCAGTATCTTTGAAGCGTATTTTATTCCCTGAAGGTACAGAGACAAGTGCTTATTATATAGTCGCTACTGATCCCCATTTGGCTTATTAATCTTAGTATAATTCTTGGAATTTATTTTATTGGTTCGAGAATCTCGGCGTAAATGAACAGCTTGACCGTAAGCGTTGGCAATTTAAACTTTTTGTCACAGTAGCAATAACGTTTAGGGTCCAAAAGAAGGTTATCACTGAAACCTTCATTTTTTTAATCACTAATGCAAAGTAGATTTGAAGAACTACACAATTGCAACCTTCCTATTGTAATGATCCCCGACGAAATATGTTTTAAGTAGTTTTCAAGAACACGCTTATTCAACAAAAAATCTTACGATCAGTGCAATCCAGAGGTTTTAAGTTTATCCTGACTTTCTTCCATAACGCCATCAGTGAGATTAACCAGTAACTAAACAGCAATCCACTTGTTTTGACCCCACCTCCACATTCCTATATCAGTCGAAATCTGGTTAGCCTAGATAGAACAGGTTTATTGTCTCTGACAAATTTCCCGGGTTGATTTGTTCCTACTGACAGCTACCTTGTCCACTCGTCTCAACAATGTAATGAACAACTCCAGTTCTGTATTGCTTGATCCTCCCAGAGGCCGAACTAATCTCGATCGAATTGAAACTTGTATACAGAAAAACCTACGGTTCATATGATCATCGTTTCATTCCGTGTGCCACTTTACTCCGTTTTCATGCTACTCACTATGCGTCCCTTGCTTAGCGGCCGTCTTCCCTCAGTACGCCAGCAAACCGTGCTGGAGTTCGGTAATTTGTTTATTTCTTATTCACTTAGTCTCAGCCTGCTGGATAATCCAAGTGTCCCTGCCAGATATCCGCACACCTTCACTGCGTGCTTTGAGATGCCGCCGGTGGTTGAAATCATGCATCGATGTAAATGTTCACCGTTCCAGTCTCTGAGTGGGTGCATTTCATTGGCCGTCTTTCCGTATTTACTCACCAATTCCTTTCTTAACTGGATTTCGCGGACTTTCTGCTCCCACCTAGAGGGACATTTATTCCTTCTCGTCCAGCATTCCATCCGGCACTACTTGATCGTCAGCGAATTCGAAACGTTACGACTCAGTCGGAATCAACCTCGCTGTCCAACTTAAGTGAGGTTTAGCGGTGACGACCCATTCACCTTGGGTCACTCCTCTAGACCTCATCTAGGTCTAACAGGATGTGTCAAGGTTCCAGCCGAGGCTTGGACCGTACTAAACATAGTTTCAGTGCATTACTATTGCTATTAGGTCTCGCTGTCGCAGTGATTGTCACCCGTTCCGTCCACACGTGGTTCCTAACTACCCGAAGTGGGGTTGCGAGTCTCAGGTTTCGCTGTAGTGACGGTGGCGTAGGCATACTGTAACAGTGGTGAACTTGGAGGTGGTGTTACAGTCATGGCCTTTATAGTGAAAGTGTTCACTACTCTGATGGTTGAACATCAATTGATGCTGCAGCACACATTCGTCGGAAAAGTTTTGTCGTACAGTATCCGATAAGTGTGCAAATCTTACAAACTTAGGAAACATTCTGCCAGACAAAAAATGCCGTTTGACTAACGAAAACAGAAAACATCACGTATGTTTTCGGTAATTCATCATCGGGTCAGTACAACTATAAAGGAAAAAATTAAACCGGACTATCTGTTCGACGCAATTCAAGGTTATCATATTTGCTCTGTTCTGGACACTGGATAGGTTTGTATCCCATGACCAAAATCTACCTGTGTAGATGTGGGTGGTGCTGGATTGTGAGCCACTCGTGGCCATGGAAGTTGTAGGGTCTGAACGAGCTGCTTGCGTGGACGAAGCATTTGGTCACATTATCTAGCCGTTGCAAAAATTCGTTGCTTGACTACCTTGGACTGATTGAGTGGAACCTTGTAGAACAGACGAAAAGCCCTAGACACGTAAACCCTATGACTGCTCTCGTCAAGGTGTGACGCAGTTGCACTAATGATTGATTGTGACTTTAGCTTCTCATCCAAGCAGGACGATACTCTAGCTCGTTTAGGCAGGCGTCTTTCGTTCGACAGGTATATCTGCCGTACATCAACAGTGGTGAAAAAATACACAAACGTTGACTGGTCGTGAATAGGTAGCTTGTCTTGAAGATTCATTTTCAATGTGATTCTATCAACAAACCAAGTTCTCAACAGCACTACTGAAACCGCTTGTATCATTGATTGATGTTATACGCCGACTCACTTGTTCACGGATAAGGTCAGGAGGAGGGATGAACGCGGCTTCATTTTTTTCACTGAGAGTGAGGTATTTAGCTGACGTGACGACCGTTTTTCTCGCAGCATGTCGAGGAGCAGATAGAATTCATCATCTGGCATATCCTTTGAACAGATTTTTCAGGTGAGGTCATGGAGCAGGACAAGGTCCGTTCTTGTGTAGAAGAAGAAGACTACAGAAACCGGTATACTGTCATGTTTCTTTAGGAAAAATGGAGCCGTCGGGACGCCGGTACAGTTTTGCATTCAGAATCTAGAAAGGCTCGTTCGATTCCAGTTCAGTCGTGAGTTGGATAGATGAGTGTGCCTTGTTAAACACCTCAAGGACACTGGTTACATCCGCACTAATTAGATGAACGACAAAAAGCCATCCACATGCATTCCCTTTGAGTTATTGCCCGAACGATTGTTTCTGACCGTTTGTATACAAAAATTCACTCATGCCTTACTTGAGGTCAATGACGCAGTCGTCGACACGGATGCTTCATGAAATCGTGGTCAATGTTCTAATCCTGTGCTGTGCACTTACGATGGGCCCTAAGGCGATCGAGACTCAATTGTAGTGCTTCTTTTTGAAAGGGGCTAACTGACAGGTCTTTGGGAATGCGGAACGGGATGATGAATTTTTAAAGATCTATGTTCGTCATGTTCTGTTATCTTGTCAGACATTTTCTTGTATTTGTTGTTCTTTGGTTTATTTGATCATACTCATTAATCAGGTTGTTTATGGATGTATACCCACATTATATCTGCATTATATCTGGACGGCTGTCACACCCTCGCCAAACGTGATCCCGTAGAAACTGTCTCTTCTTTGGACGTCTATAGTTTGAGGATGGTGGGTCATGCAGGACTTATGGGCGAATTCCATCTTTTCTTTCCATAGCTGATAGCAAACTGATCGCAACGTTGACATTGTATTACAGAACAGAGAAATTTGGCCAGCTTTTGGTAACTAATAAATATCCATCGGCGTTTTTCTCCGGTAAGTTTGCGGTATCCGTATATTTTGATAATACTCCAATATGGCGGTATTTAACTGGTTGTCACGGTTCCATTTTTTCAGTCTAGCATGTATTTACCCAAATTGATGTGCATCAACATTATTGCAACCGATGTTCACTTGTTTTTCAGACCGATCAAGCGAGGGACAGTGGACGATCCCCTGGTCATCATCCCATGGATGAAATTGAACCGATCCATGTCTTTTGCGGACATAGTGGTCCTGTTCTCTGTGTGATCACCCCACCCAGATCAATGTCAATCAATGCTGGAGACGCATTCAGTGGTGGTCTGGATGGATCGATACGTGGTTGGCGTATTCCCGTTTATAATTCTTCTGGCTTGTACGCTCCCCATGACACGGGCTTCACTAATGGCTGTGTGTTTCAAGGTGGGTACCCAGCGTCTTCATACTTTACTGATTCTCCGTGAGTTTTGTACGGTGAAAACTGTTCGTAAGCAACCGATTTATTGATTCCGGTCTGGAAGGTCAGTCACTTCTTTGATTGCAAAGACAACTTAGACGATTAATCGACAACTTATAGACTAGTTGACTAACTGGTCCTAGTATCGATGACCGTATTAGAAATGATGACCAGTGTTTCTGAACGATAAAGACGTAATGCTCGTGTTAAACATTCAAACGTATTTGTCAGCTGAAGTCTTGTACACCTCATGTTTGTGTGCACGCTATAAAGGACATCTTCACAGTTTATTTCTTCAGTGACTCAGTGTGTTGGTTCTACACTCTTTACTTGGTCATAAACTCATGTGGAGCACACGATATCGCATTTGCCTCTGCTTTTCATTAGTACACCAATAAATGACCTATTCGTCGGCGTACCGAACGTTCTCCTGAAATGATCACCGTATTTTTCAACAAGTTTTGAATATTGTCTTTAATGTTTTTCACTTAATTGGAACTTGACCGGGACTTTCCACCAGTATCTGCCCAGGCCCATTAACTGTCATTCTGTGCAACAATTTTTTTTTCTGAATACAGTACTTCTCTAGAATGTGTCTCTCATAATAACCTCTATTTTACAATGACCGCTTCATCGGTATACAACCTGATTAGCAACCACCGCTGTAGTGTTTGCCATCAGACGGACTGCTTTGTTTAAGTTTTCTTCACTCCGCTGTCAGTTTTCGGGAAGCCTGAGTGTTACAATCTCAATTCGGGTGATTCTGATCGAAAAGGGTGACAGTGATACCTAGCGATCCGTAACCACTGACCGCTTCAGTCAGCCTACCCATGATTTCTTGTTTTATCTGACCCAAGTATCTACTAGGTCTTCGTCATATTGTACATCAGAAATTTTTAAGTCTCGCGGTATGACCTGGCGCGAACAGCCTACTGCGATCTTCCTGCCTCGGTTAGCTTGAGCAACGTGGATACTGAGCACGACTGACCTTACTATCCGAATATCGGGTGTTCGCCTGTTATTGTGGTTGCACCGGCGCCATCTAACTGTGCATCACAGACGTGTTGTAGCTCGACCAAACGTGCAGACTCAGAACACGAAGCGTGGGAGCATGTACTGGTTTATACCATTCAGTACGGGACCAAAATGAGTATGAGGCAACAGGTCCAATCAATCTGCTTCTCAAACAGTCAAGAAACCGAAACCTGTTGATCCAATGTTGTCAGGACTGCCAACAGCTAATAAGGTGAACAAGTGTAAGCGGATCACTGGACACGAGTCGACCATTTGTTACAGTGGGAACTCGCCCGCAACAAGTCGAAAGATAAACTGGACGATTTTAGAGGGATCTAATGGCAATATGTTCGCGCTGGTATTGCCAGGTGAGCGCATATTTCGTGAACATGCAACTTCTGGTGGGTTTAACTGCTTGGCTGTTCACTTCTCAGTGCCCAGGAATTGACTGCTACTGCATCGAAAATACAACGCTGAGTCATATGTTAGGGAGGCCAACTGGTCGTCTGCCACATCAAGCACTGGTTGCTGAGGAGTTCCGACTCCATCAAGAAGTGCATCTTCAATTACTGTTTCTGTTGCGTAGTTGTGGAAAAAGGATTCAAGTGGGCAATTTTGTTGAGATCCCACAAAAACTTGCAGTTGCCTCTTCATCTTTATAATTGTAACCTGTATACCGAGCTCACTCTTTTTCATCAGTACAAAAGATATCTGCATCCACATAACTATGTTTCGTGAATGCATGAGACAGGGAACAGTTGCCTGTGACATTTTTCTTAATCCTAGCGTTTGACGAAGTGTGAAGTGTAATAATCAATTGCCGACTTGCTGTTCTCTTATTTACTTCATTTGTTCCCTTACTAAATGTGCGCAGTACCATCATTTTTTAAAATGTCAGGAATGTTTAGTATAAACCGCCGCAGTGTTTTGCGAACTCCAACTCTATATGTGAGAGGGTGAACATAAGTTATTTCCTGCAATAACAGAATTTAACGACGACGTAACTGGTTGTGTGATATGGCTTCATGAGTGCTTGTGAACCCGAGATAGCTCAACGATAACGAAGATGACTGTGGATTACTAGGTGACTGGCTGGAATTTCTGTCGTTTCTGATCAATTTTTAGCCGCTTAACATTATTCTATCATGCGCACGTGACCGGGTATATAACAGCTGAAAACTTGAGACTGATGAGCCTTCGTTGTTGGGGTTCGTCCCGTTTGATCATGAAGTCCATTTTCGTGGCGCCGACTTGAGCTGCTGCTGCTGTTGCTATATCATGGTCTGATTACACTAATGTTGTCCTTGATCTTTTGAAATTTATTCTCCTTTTTTACTGTTAGCTGTTTTTTTTGATCGGTCTTCATCATGTTCGTTTGTACTGACCGTCCCTATTTGTTACAATCTGTCATCGTTGCTGCGTCCTGGGTTGTTGTTCGCCTTCCTCATTGTATCTTAGCGCTGGTGTTCGATTCCGTCTAAACTCGGTGACGCATACTGTGCAACTTGCTTTCTTTCCAGTTTTCGCGATTCATGTTTGAGCAGACCGAATATCTCAGGGTAACTCGTCCGCCCTTGAACTACCTTGTTTGGTATTTGGTTTTGTTAGCTGATATCCACCGGAAATGGAGGATGTTTAGGTAATGTTTTGCCCGAGCCTTGATTCACCGACGCGTTAACTGCGTTCTATTCATTCTTGAATACCATTTGACACTAGTTTCAGTGAGGAAGTCCATTTGACACTTACGGTTCCTCCATAAGTTACTTTTTTAATCACGGTATTAAACGTGGTGTTCCTTAACTCTGTGGATGCTCATCTACATAGGTATCGTATGAGTCACCACTTTGTCATTCTTTCCAGGCTCCAAAGCCGCAGTTTGGTCATTGGCTATGCACCCAAACATTCCGGTTCTAGTTGCGGCGCATGCCGACAACGTGATCGAATTTTGGTCGGTCGCGGACAGTGCTGAGGATAGTTCGACGCCCTTATCCACGTTCCATCTTGACCGTTTGTTTACACCGTCCTGTAAGTGCTGAAATCTGCATTTGGTTTTCTTTGACGTTATTCTGACGATTGGAAGAATTCACGGATATCTTTCGTTTTTCCATCATTTTCCCACTATAATGAAGTTGTATAATGGTGGCAGCGTGTTCTACGATTTGTGCCGTAATTCGTGCGAAAAGGTACGTCATGGCTACTTAAACATCGTTCCGGTAGCTGAAATCATCCGAACGAACATTGGAATAACTTCTTTAGACGCTGTTTTCAAGCCACTTCGTAAGAAAGAGTTGGCAGCCACGTTTAAAATGCTTCTGTGTTGGGCGGTCAAACAAACGACGCTGACCGCGATAACTTGTACAAAGAATCTACTGCAAGAGCCAGTAGCTTACTACCTGTTGTCTTAATGTGTCTTGATGTCGATGTTCAGCGTTACTCACAGTTGTGAGCAACTCTTCTTAAAAATGGAATGCGTGAAGTACAAGTCGCTGATCTAGTTTGTTGCTTAATGTTGATAGGCGTTCGCGTGACAAACAGCACTAAACACCAAACTACAGTCAGAAACTAGTACATTTATTTCATACAGTTTGTCATTTACGGAAAAACTGAGATCACATCTGCACCATAAATAGTGCAAGTTGGTGGACCTTATCCTATGCGTGTTGTGATCAGAAATGTCACTACGGCGAATGCAATTCGACTATCTCCAATTGTTCTTCATCAAGGGCGAGAAAAGTCGTAGAGTTCTGCCTACCTTGCAACAACCTCCTGCACGCGGAAAGTGCAAAAAGCCTGCCCAACTGAATATACGAGATCTCTAGTTCGTCTAGGACGTTGTGGGCCTCCTGTGACTTGCCACGGACTAGAGTAGTGTCCCCTGCTTTCTGCCTGCCTTCTGCACTTCGACCCATCATACTTAGTTTGTTTGAACGCACTCTAGGATCTCGTCTGTTCTAAAGTTGGGTGGGAAATAGAAAGCTGGATAACTTTGTTGCACTCCACTTGAGGTAAATTGCTATAGGCGATGACCCAGCTCGAGGACTGACAGTAACTTCATTTCAACACCTCAACTTAATCCTCGGTCACATCCTTTAACAAACAATCTCCTTAGTAGATGACGATGTTCATGTCTCTGTTGGTATGTGTGGATATCCTCAACACATTCACGGCTAAGGCGAACCCCATTCTCTTCCTTTCGGATGTGTTGCTCACGTATTTGGCTTAGTTTACAACAATGGCTTCGACACGAGTTGCGTGAGCCATTTTTGACAGTAGGGATGACGTTAATCACTTAAGACGCCTGTACTTATCCATATTTTCAGCAGTAGGGCCGTTGCTTGGCTTTCTCCGAAAACACCGTACGATCGTTTGTTTGAGGTGTTTTGTGATATTCGAGGGATGAGTAAGATTTCTGTTTTCGAAGGCGGAAGGGCGTCAACAAACCAATACTTGCAGCAGGTACCTGAAGGCTTAGTTAATCGTGTGAGTAGCTAGTTGAACTGTCGTCGGGAGTGCTCAGCCTGATGTAAGCGTGGCTGTAAGTTCTGAATAAGTTAGCAGATTGTTTCTTTGAAACCTCGTTTAGTGTTACCTGTCGTCCGGATGAGGTTGCAAAATTCTAGAGTTACCCTGGCAATAATCTGTTCCATCCCGACAGCCTCACGATTCTCTCCTAGTTGCTTTCTGATGTCCAATCGGATTGTCTTGCGACCTGAATTATACTCGCTGCTAGATGTATTAGTTCGACGAGTGCGAAGTTGTTCATGGAATCACGTCAAATACGGTTGGACGGCAAGGTGGCCTTCCACCGAAACAAAAGATGAATTTGGCGCACACCAGTTTATCCTCGGAACCCATACGTGCTCCAGAATGACCATTCTACAATCAGCCACATCATCTGTAAGTGTTAGCCGTATAGTCAGTCTGTATTTATGATTAACTTGGTATATTGATATTCAGGCGGCGCATTGACATTTAGCAATTCGGAACCTAATACTCGCCAGAAACAGACGTGCTATCAACACAAGATTACGACGAACGCTCGCCGTTGTCCCTTCGGCAAGTATCGGTAAGTGCTGGCTTCCTAAGTCATAGTGATCAGCACTATTTACCTGCTTGAGTGTTCGAACCTCCAGTCAGTACCATCGTGTCTTAGGCCTTGCTTATTGTGCCCAGGTTGTTCAGTCCGAGGGAGAGATTTGATTTCAAGGGGCCCTGCTAAAAGCCCTTGAGCCATAAACTCAACTCGCCAAGCAGCTTGCTGAACTCGGAGTTTGCGATCCATCGAGGTCGGAGATCCGTATTTCAGTTAGTAAGCTCTTCCGCTGGAGTCCCCTAACCGTAGATGTCAAATACAATCTGCGTGAGATTAAGATGGGAACTATTCAGTAATTGGATTATTCCCATGGAAGGACGTCTGATCCAACAGGTCTGCTCGGTTAGGAAATCCAAGGCTACCAGGATCATTGTGACGCTAACCTCCTGCTTCTGGGTCCCGGCGACAATCTTTTTTTCCTAACAATCTTCAAATGTGGTCCGAACATTCACGGAACCACGTTCGTCCTTCATATTTACTGCAGCCGGTGGTTACCACAGTAACTCCTATGTATTCCACAGAATCTATGCACTGTTGATAGACAGGATGTCCACGCTCCATGCGGGCAGCAAGCTGTCCGAGGGTTCATGTACTTCTGTTGAGAGCATTTGAAACTCTTTTGTGGCGAAGTGCCTACTACGAATGAACCTACGTCATTTTGTGGGAGGCCCGGATCTTCAACCGTGAATCCGACGCTCTATGGTAGACTTAGTGCTTATTGTTTGTAACTGCTTTTTCTTCAGGCGAACCGGTTTATTTTTCGGCTTTCACGTGACAGACCATTTAACGATGTGCAGCATGGGGACGCGCCCGGCGAGCTACATCAACTTACCCGACTGCTCAGGGACTTAGTAGTCATGGCTGACTATGCCCAGCCGTCCACTTATTAACATCTCATTAGATTCCTGTTGAGGAGAAGCTTGTTGATCCTTAGTCTGCTGCGGTCGGAGATTATGGAGAGCTCACTTCCTAGCCCAGTAAGTTGCAGGCCAATCAAGGAGCTTCATGTGCTGCCACTGTCCTACTTATTTCATATTTGGATGCACGATTTTTCAACTAATTTCGTAACTGAATTCATATCGTATTGATTTGTTTGTATCTATCGACACGTCGCATACATTCATATCGCAAATGTGCGTAAGCAAAAACTAGAAGTTGCGCGCCTGTTTCGGTACAAATTCTACTACCTTTCGTTTCAGATAACGGGGATTTGTGTTTTCACATTAAGGTTTCTCGTTTGTTAGGATAACTCTCGCTGCTTGTTCTATTTCCTTCGGTTTTCTTCACCAAACAGTTGGTTGCGCGTACATGAGACCTGTTTTTTTTTCAGCTGGCGATACCGAACCACTTGGTCGTCCCACTTGTGTGCAATTTCTGGCCGATCGTTCGAAGGTTTTTTCGGCTTCCCAGTGTCTGGTTGGCACGAGCACTGGGTGGCTGTTTCTTCTGGACGTACGAACTGGACAAATTATCAGTCAGTGCTCACCGGCCCCAAAGAAGGCAGACGAACCGGAGTTTCATCAGAGTCAGTTTTTTGATAGGCTGGTTCATTTTGTCTACCAGCTGTGGTCACCGATTTCTGATCGTATTGTTGCACCAAGTTGACAACGTTATTGTTTAATGAAGAGCAGTCCAGTAGGGTGATTCAGCATAAATTGGATATAATCTTTTAAACATTAATGTTGGATCGCCGTTCTATCAGGGTTTTCCATCAGCTGTCTCATAGTCCCCAAGTTGTCTGACGAAATAATTTCAATCATGTAATGTTAGAATGTGCGGCGTGTTTTATGCACGTCAAGCCGTTTACTCAACCTTGGCATTGACATTTCTTTAGCTTCCCTTGCTTAATCCACTCTCGTTCATCATTCGCCAACCGATTTTATTTTATTTCGTACATCTATCTCACTTATTTCTGTATGAAATGGTGATATGTTTCTGGACGATTCTTCACTCCGATCTCGTTTAGTTGTTGTTTGCTTCCATTCAGCCGTTCTCTCTGTTTCTTAACTTCGTTTAGATCTTCTGGTTGAGTGTGTGCGTCGGACACAGGTTCCGTTGGTTCTAAAGCGTCTCACTTCGTTGTATTTCAACGAATTAATAATCCGTTGATAAACAATGGAATGAATGCTGTTAATACCCCTGCAATCAGTGCATCCTGTTAAGGGTGGTTCTAAGCACCAGTGAGTGTAATGATGCGAGCTTGTGCTTGGCATGCTTTGAGCGCGTTTATGTGCAAAACTATTTGACTGACGTTTCGTCAGTGCGCTGTCGAGGTAGTTTTGGATTGCCTTGATGTTGCCTGCAATCAGGAACCACCTGATCAACTTATTGTGCAAGGTTAATTGTACTTAGCACATGATACATTTTGGGCATACCTGTTTAGCGTTTGCAGCAACATATCTTGTATGTGCTCACTGGGTGCGTCTGATAAAACTCTACAGCTGTTAGCATTCCGTGTCTCTTAGGCTTGTATAGAAATTAGCCCCAGCTACAGTCTATTTGCCCTCCATATTTATCGGTTAGGTTCTAAAAATCTGAGTATTGCTGGCTGGAAACACCGGAAGATAAGACTGTGTTCCAGTCAATGACATTTGTGCTGTTATACTTGTAGCCGTGGCCTTCATTGTCTGCTACTTCAAAGACGAACATAGCTATAAAAATCGCTTGCAACATTAAGCTAACCTATAGCTTTTTTGTCGCTGTGTACCCTGTTCTACTCTGTTTTCTCATTTTCTTGTTTTTGTTATCAACACTTACTTCACGATCTGTGAACGTGAAAGTTTCGAACAAACGCAGACGATTCTAAACCTAAATCCACGAAACTCTACAATTATTCAGTGGTGATGTTAAAACTGTAATTCCTAGCTAGCTCAAGTTGTTGTTCTCTCACACTCAATCAGTTGTGTTTAGGTACCGACTGCCACACATAAAGAATCAGCGGACATATCCAAGCCGCTGGAGTCTATGTAAGAAAGAATTACGCTCGCCAGTTGTAGGAACATATTGTGGTGCGCGATGTTGCATGTGCTATGCTTTGGGAAAACATGCGGTGCTGCGGAGGGACGTGATCCAACACCCTCGGTACTTCGGTGAGAGGTTGTCGCTCCAACACCACAAGTTTCAAAGGTTGTTTATTTAAGTTATGGCTTCCTTCTCTATGGTTTTGACTTATTCTCCGCAACCACATTTGTTTATGTTGATGACTGGACTGCAATTTAGAGTTGGGTACTCGATGCAGTGCTTCGTCTGCTTGCTTTCAGTCCGATTGGAGGGATAACATACCGTACATCACGATAATGTTAGTTAGTTGAATATGTTGTTCCGTTAGCTTTTTGAGGTTGAATCTTTTCAATCTTCTGTCGTGTTGTCAGTGTCATAAACAGTTCATGACGTCGATGATTCCTGCATAATTTGTTTGCAAACATTGCTGATCACTTCATTTGTTAACTGGGAATATTGGCAAACTGGTTACTCGTTATGCACGTGGAAATCCTTGAATGGATGTCTAGTCGCAGAATAACGGCCCATTCGAACACTAATCTACTGAGCAAAAATCAAAACCACTCGTGCACTGAGTGTGTCTGTTTATGGTGGTGTATTTTCATCTACTGTGTATCAGTGTCCGCAATACACCAGTCCTTGGGGACAGTAGCCATTTGTAAACAACACGCAAATTTAGCGGATCGCTGTTGCTTTCTTTGTTTTGTTCTCGTGTATCACGAATGTCAGTCATATGCTAATTACTAATAACATAAAATCGAAGGTCATCTGCTCTGTTTATACAGCCCTTCCTACAGGCTGGACTTCACGTGCCCTGAATGGTTTAGCAAGTCATCACACTTTATCTGTTGCAATTGGGGCTCACGAAGACTGCTGCATCCGTTTCTATGACATTGGTCGTATGTCCGCAGAACGTTGTATGGTTGGCAATACCCCGTTCGTCGATGGCATGGTCGCTCACATGGATTCTGTTACAAGTGTTGCTGTGGACATGCAGGGCTTGTATTTACTCACAGGCAGTAAGTTTGCAATCCCCTGACAGTCTTACAGACATGACAATTTTGTGTTTAGCTGATAAGGAGGCAAACCGCTCAACTAGGCGATCGGGTACTTTCATTGGTTTCGCCCAATGAACATGCTGAGTTCATTGTTTCATGGGCTATATTTCGTTGTTCCCTTCCGTCCGTTATGTTTAGCGGGTGTTTTCTGCAATATTTTTCTTACAATGATGTGAGTTTGGATAAACAGGATACTCACTACTCTTGCGAAGCTTTGTTGTCAAAAGTGGTGAGATCCACCAGACTAATCTAAATCGTCCTTCCTACAATGAGTGATGATGAGAGTTCTGCCGTTTCCGTTGTTAGTTAGAGGTACCGTAGTTTAGAGTAAGATTCTGCTACTACACAGTAACTCTGTAATACTATCTTCTGCTTTCCAAGTAGTGACTTTGATCCCAACCACTGCAACCTCTCCTGTTTGTGTTTGGGTAATCTAACAATATTTGCCTCGTATATAACCTTCTCCGTCACACGACAACATATTGTGATATGTTGCTTAGAATCTTTTTCCTTACATGAGCTTGACTGATCAGCTGTGGAAGCGACGATTAAACGTGCGTGGTTACAAGTTCTTATGAATAATATGCAGGGTATATCACGCCATCTTAAACTGTCCGACCGGAGAGCAGCATGTAAATCTTGAGCGTCTAGTCCGGCAGATATACACGTACTTTGTATTTGTATTGATGAGCATGTCACACACTGACATCGAAGTTCAACACAACTGAGCACATGAGGGTTGTAAGTGGGTTTCTTTGATTAAAGCAAGTATTGGATGTGCCCGGTTGTCAGAATCGGTTCCTCACATGAAAACCGGAAAGAATGCAAGGTCCCTGGAGTGTAACGAGTGGCTGGCTCACCCGGTGGACCACAATCGAGTTTGGTCGAGTAATATCTGTCCACAACCAATACCACTGCATTATTTAAGTGCCACTACCCGTAGCTGTTTTTGAACGCAGTTTGACTTCTGTCCGTCAGACTAGGCCGAATAAAATGAGCAGACAATGCAGGCGATCTGTACATTTCTATCTTACAGATCAGTTGTTTAAGGTTTTCTCGCTGTCAGCTGACCGTGCAGGTCCCTATAACGTGGCGTATCCTATTCACTCTATTTGGGTATCTAGCACATTTCCGTTTATCCCACAATCGATTTATGCGTTCGCTTATGTTTGTCACTTGGCGTGAACTGATACGCAATGATGGGATTAGGTCTGGATTTTGTTAGGGCGGCTTGAACGGTTTCAGTCACTTTGACCAACGTTTCGTAACCCCTAGTCCAACAATGAGACCATGGAATTGGTTCGTTTAGCAGTTAAAAGGTTATGAATAGTATTTAGATTCTTACTAGTTAACGCCTTTTGTGTGGAATCCGTTTGGATCACTTACCCGTTTTCATTCCGTTCATTACTTGTGAGTGACAGCTATTTGTCAAAGAATGAATTATTTGAATTTCAGAAATGCAGTAAACAAACTTCGTGTTAGATGTTGACGGGAACTGTACGGTCGAAGCCATCACAAACAGACTGGACCTTGGCAAGATGTGACGACTTGCATCTCTCTATGACCTATTGAACTAAACTGGATGGCATGATGGTCACACCGACAGTCACTCATGCCGAGCAAATCTGACAAACCACAGTCTCCTGGTTGGGGTTTCGAAGAAGCGTGGCATTTTTTTTTTACGAAAAAAGTGTTACTTTCGCTAAACTACCACTCACCCACTTGCGGTGCAGGCTTTTGAGCCAAAGGCTCTGTTTGAGAGCCCCAACCGTTCTGTTTACGTATGGGCCTCTTAACAGTATCTCAACCCACATACAACCATAACTTTTCACAACGCAATTTTCTTCTACCACGGTCGTCTCGCAGTATAACCCAGGTGGATAGGCGAAATCATGCTACTGCTGACCCCTCCCCCACTGTCCTATCAAATTTAGCTCTCAGGCCCCTCCCGACCTCCATTTCTGATAATTACTCTACAGGTCCCACAACAGATATAGCTAATCATAGTAACACTGTGTCGGTAAGTCCCATCTCTTACCACTCAGCTTCAGGCCTCCCTCGTCCCTTGCTTAGACCTAGAATGCGAATTAATATAGGTGCTTTCAACGTTCGCACGCTAAAACAGATAGGTCAACAGGCGCTCTCGCACGAACGTTAGACTCGTTAAATGTCGATGTCTGCTGTATCTCGGAGACTAGAATCCAGGACAGTAGTCAACGTATGGAACTAACAGCACCCGCATTGTCTACCCGATACTGGTTATACACTTCGGGTGACTCCACAGCCGCCGTTACAGGTCAGGCTGGAGTAGGTATAGTCCTCAGCACGACGGCCGCAGCCGCATTAGTAGATTGGATTCCTGTTAACAGTAGACTTTGTGCCGTCCGCTTGGCAGGTTCTGTTAAGGCCAGCTCTAGACGCAAAACTTTCAGAAATTTATTCATTGTCTGCTTATGCTCCTACTGACTGTAGTGACGTCGGCGTCAAGGACGCATTTTACTCGGATCTGGCCGCTCTCCTTCGGTCGACACGTGGCTCTGATATAGTCATTCTGGTCGGAGATATGAACGCCCAGGTCGGCCGCCTTGGTGAGGCCGAGTCTCGTTTAGGTGGCAGGTTTGGGATAGCATCACATCGCTCGGATAATGGCAGGGCGATTGTTGCAGCTGTGCGCTGAGCATAAGCTATTTTTTAGCCAGCACTGCTGTTAGACGTAATCTGCTCGGTCCGGACGTAAACACCAGGCCATGGAAGATTCAGTGTTTTGACGAAGCGTTTTTGAACACATAATGGGGGGAGAGTAAGCGGATGGCTATGGCTTCTGCGACTGCCAACAGGCGCTCTTTGACCCGTTTTGATTGTAAACTAGGAGCGCGATAGATAGGACGGAATGATGCATTGACATCGATTGAGTGGTTGGACTCCATTAGGTGCGCAGCGATGGAAGACGAACAAGATTTGGCCAGGCCCCGAGTTAGCCACACCGGATGATGCTCCCGTATGCGTTCAGATAATCGCCGTGTCGTGCGGCCTACATAGCTCGTTCCACAGGAACAAACGAAATGGTATACACAGTAAGAGGCAGCATGAACAGGCAATGTATCTTTCAACTGAGGGCGCAAAATCGGTACGGAATTGAATTGAACACGTAGTTTTGCTGCAGAATAGGTCTTGCTTAGGGCTATGCTAAGTTTGTTGCTTATATTTTCTGACAGACTTTTCAAGCTCACTCGTGTTACTGGTTCAAGATAACCGTCTGTTGGTGAAGCTATCAGCGAGACAGATGGCACACTCATCTATAATAAGTCCAGAAGGTTAGAGCGTTGGGCGAAACACTTTGAGGGTCAATTTAGCTGACCTCCTGCTTCTACTATGTTACCGTCACAAACTTGCAATGTTATCACCCTGGTCGGTAGATTTAGAACCACCACTGAGACTGAGGTCCCCAGTTGCATTCTGAAGCGTAATAGGGCCACCAGTTCAGATGATCTCGTGCTGCCACTTTTCAAAGTAAGGTGGCTGTGGGGTGGCGTTAGTAGATGATGTGACTCAGTTGTTTCAACTCGTGTGGACGACAGGGAGCTACTCGATAATAGTTCCCATATTCAAGAAAGGAGTCCGAGGCTCTTGCGAAAACCATAGGGGAATTAGTTTGACCAGTCATTACTAGGGTTCTGACATCCATTATACTTCGTCGACTCACTGCAGCTCGGGAGGCAAACATTAGGGAAGAACAGGCAGAGGTTTTGTTCTGGACTCGGGTGTGTTGATTAAACTATCACCCTTCCCCAAGTTCTGGAGCAGCGTCATGCGTATCGCCGGCCAACAGTTGTATTTCGCGATCGTGGAAGTGCGTTTGATTCGGTTGATCGATGTACACTTTTGTAGTCGGCTCAACGCGAAATTGTTCCGGTCGAGTATGTTCACATACTGTCGGTGCTTTATTCCCATACTTCAGCTCAGGTTAGGGTTTATGGTGAACTGTCTGACAGTTTCAGCACCAGGAGCGGCGTACATCACGGTTGCCACTTCCTCCATTTTTGTTTACTTTTGTCATAGGCGAAGTAATGGTAGACGATCTGTAGTACCCGCAAGATGTCGGCGTGGATCCTTCTGATGGAGGACTGACTGAAGTTGATCGTGCTGATGACCACTTGTCGTTGTTTGGCAATTTCTAGGCAGCACATCATCACAGACAGCAATACATCAGTGGTTTTCATTGTTGCTTAACCGCCACACAACCGTGAATAGAAAAATTCAAACCCTCTATACGAAGAGATTAAAAAGGGGGGGAGGGTGGAGTAGAAGGGTCCTAACTACTGACAAATAGATACGTCTGTATTCAAACATACAGCGTCAAGGTGCCTACATCTTGCACAAACAATGCTAAACGCTATTTTGTGCTCTATTAAACGTTTCGGGATGCTCTTCGTAATTTCAAAGTGCAGCGTACGTCTACTATACTATGCTTAATGCTGGATGTTGAAGTTTGGAAGTTATTTACCGGTTTGTTTACTTGGGATGCTGCGTCGGTGGTGGCAGAGTTGTAGGGCATGAAATAGCAAGGTATTTCTCTGAGGTTAAGGTAGTATTAGTTAATCTAGGACACCCTTGGTAACAGAGCGGCTTCTCTCGGAGGCTT
The DNA here is from genome assembly GCA_014220965.1 of Paragonimus kellicotti. Lineage (NCBI taxonomy): Eukaryota > Metazoa > Platyhelminthes > Trematoda > Plagiorchiida > Troglotrematidae > Paragonimus > Paragonimus kellicotti. Next base: position 4,424 of record LOND01028681.1, on the reverse strand, counting down.
AAGGGTTGCGTATATTGTGTGACGGTGAGAGCTGTCTTACTTCGTGGCTACGAGGACGTGAATGGTCTTCGGGTATTCGACCATCGATGTCTACATTTGATTGCTCGTATCGTGTGACCCTAACGACTAAACGACGAAGAGGTGAGAAAGCGGGTGTCTGATGGTGATTGCCAATCGAGTTCTTCGTTCAGTCGTTAAGTTTTTACAGACTTAGATGGCTTAGGTCATGTACTAAGGATGCCAGCTAGTCGTCTGCCACATCGGTCACCGTTTGCTGATGCTACGGCTGAACGGCATATGGTGCGAGATAAACAGATGACTTGGTGTAGACATGAAATCGTTCACGAAAGGGTTGGCCACTGTAGATCGGGTTCGTCTCCCGGGCTGGGGCCCTCGCGACTCAGAGTCGGTGGCTTGAGACGTTAGGTGAGATGGCGGCTAATCGAGCTCAGTGGCGTGAATGTTGTTTGGCCGAGTTGTCTGTGAAGTGAGTGCACTTAATGATGCGGGGCAGTGAAAGCCGTAAGGAAGCTGTCTTGCTGATGACGCCTTACTTTCACTTACAGCTCGGTTGTTTGTTTGCAAGGTGTAGGCGCCTTGATGTTGTATGTTTGAATATAGACGTAGCTATTTTTAGTAGTTAGATCCCTTCCTCCCCTTCTGTTTTTCCTCTTGATCAGTGCTTTCATCTTCATGGTTGTATATCAGTTATGCATCAGTGATAACCACCGATGTATTGCTGTGTACGATGATGACGAAAGTTTTGACAGTTGATCCTCACAAATTGTGTTCATCCATGGGACCGAAATCCTGCTTACTTACACTGTTTGCCACTGGAAATGTTGACGGAGGTAACAGATTTCAACTTGAGCATTACTCACATTCAAAGAGACTTTTCTAGCCAACCTTTTTTCGGAAACAGGCATTAGACTCGTGTGTCCTTTGTCAATAATCTAAACTATCGCCTAGCAGGTTTAATGAGATCGGAGATTTCGACCTGTCTAGGAAGTCCTAATCGCGGGGTTATCGATTGGAGTTAACAGACAGTAACTGTGTCTCCTATCGAGACGATCGGGCAACCTGATCATTACTCACAAGCGAAAGTGGTTGAGCGTTCACATATGATAATTCGGTCGTGCCTAATGTGAGGTCAATGGCGCAGTGGTCAACACGGTTGCCTCATGAAACTACCTGGAGTTCTAGTCCTTTGCGTACAGAGAATGTGAACTACGAAACTCGAATCTAGTGTTTCTTTTTGAAAAGGGCCTATTGAAGAGTCAGTTGAAATTAATCAAATCCATGATTACTCATCCAGACAACAGATTCACTGGCATGAACGCGTTGTTTGTAAAGTACTCTATCAATGATGTGACAGATGTCTTGTAGACGCTGTTCTGTTTCCAGTTAGAACCTTGTTGTCTAATTTCGAGATGCGGCCTATAAATACTATTTGACTTTATGTGCATGGGTATTCTGAGCCAGTTCACGTTCTTCACTTTTACCTGTTCACTGGCACATTTTTCCATGACCGTATGACATTTAGGCTTTGATGTCAATGCCGAATGCAGGATTGTCGATGCTGATTATGCTAAACCAATGTGGATCGAAGGTTTGGTCTCAGTTGCTGTAGCTACCCATGTATAAGTTTAGACAACCTGACGTTACAATCCTTTCCAAATGGGACCTTGCGTATTACGTGGCAGCTTACGACTTGTGGTGACATGAACTGACTGATCGTTTTTTTTGTTTTTTGTTGAAATGATACATCCATCCAATCAACCAGAGGGATGTAATTAAACCACGTAGACTCAGTATGTACCTCCACTTTAGCCGCAATATTGTGTAGACTAATGTTACTTGGACCTTGTTATCTTTCAGTTTAGAGGTTGGTTTTTAGCAATCGATGCTAGTGTCGTTGTTCTCATAGGCGCTAAGCCATCGGTCTCAGCACTTTCCGGTTTGCGCAGATAGCATTTGCTTGTTTATGATTCCCGAACTGGATGTGCACATTCGATGAGTTCTGATCGAATCTTTCTTTTCTACCCGGGTTTTTCGTGTATCAGAGTGTATCATCAATGTGCAAACCGTTATTGGCGTACATCCTACTTATCTCTGAGTTTGTGTGTACACATACCTGTTTGCTTTTTCGTAGGTCACGACGCATCGATTCGCGTCTGGGATTTGGAAACGCGTGCATGCGTTCAAGAAATGACCAACCATCGCGTCAAAAACAACGAGGCCGTTCATGCGGTTGCTCTGCATCCGAGTTATCCGCTTGCTGCCAGCGCCGGAGCTGATGGCGTTTGTAAAATCTACTGCACCTCTAATTGATTGCTGCTTGTTTTGTCCGCCATCGTCCTGCAGAGTACTACCACGTGCCCGAGGTGGATCACCCATTGTGCTACATCTTACTGTCTACATCGCTGAGGGTTGTTTTCGTTTGCAAAGCGGATCTACCCCGGTTTTTTAACCTGTCCACAAGTTCTGACTTAGTTGGTGGGATGTGCCTGCATACGCGTTAGCAGCGATTGTCTGTCAAGTTCCGCAAGCCAATCACTGATTCGTAATGATCTCTGTCTCTCCCGTTGTGGGCTCTTTAGATTTGTTTTCGCCTGACCTGCGGTCCACATATGCGTTATTTCGTTACCCTATACATACATACCCTGCTATCCCTGCGTTCATGATTGAACTGATATGCAGTTCAGAAGCTTGCCAACATCCCGTAGCTTTCACGCTGCCGTCAAGCCAATGAGAGTCTGCTTCCTGCGGGCCACAACTATTCTGGCGTTCATTAGTGTTGCATTTTTTGGCTTTTCCTCATACCATATGTATTGGTTTTTCTTCCAGTGACCAACTAAGTTATCGTTTGTGGAAGCATGTCCCGGTTCTGTTTCTATAGTCAAGTGACTTGACTACCGTCTCTAATATCCGTGTTTCCCGCTTTTGATCAAAATTGCAACACTATTTCGCGTTCCATAGTCGACTTTCACGCTGGTCTGGCGAATGACAGGGAATGGTTCTTTTCGTGTGATCTTGTCCTTCTGCTGGCGAGCTAATTATACAGTTTTTCACGCGACAAAATACTGAATTTCTTTTGCTGTTTAGTTTGGAGTTCTATGCTTTTTCAAGCGATTCACTTATCTATAAACAGCGCGGTTTTGACAGTATTTACATCGTCACGACTATTTTCGACAATTGGACTATGCGTGCAATCGCATCTATTAGGCGGTGATACCAAAGCTAAATAGACATTCTGCCCCCCCCCCTCTCCAGTCTGAGGACAAGCTGAGTTCCAGTTCTGGACCATAAAACAGTCGCAGATAAGGTGGTTAGTTAGCGGGTATTTACTATCGAGGTTTACGCACTTACACCATTGCTAGACTTAAATGGTTCAGACACGTATCGAAGAGGCTTACTTATCATCTACCACTGTCTTTCAAGTGGCGCTGCAGTCTGTCAACGTAAAACACAAGGTAAACAAATGGTAGCTCAATATGTGTCTAACCCTTGACCTTAACATTGGTGTGGACACCTTAATGTTGAGTATTTCAGCCAATACACAGTTTAATGGAATAATTGTATCTACATATTTGACGGTGTGTCCCTTGGTCGGTGCAGTTCCGTAGATGGATCGATGTGGTTCGCTCTAGATGTCCATCAGACCGGTTGGAGGCCAATCAAGCAGCCATGATTCGGTCGATACGTTAGCGTTATCCATTGATGGAACCGCGCAGATCGGCCAGCGATCCGGTCGAATTGAGGCTATGCCCAACGGAACGGACTCGTGATAACCGCCCTTTAACGCCCAAACGTGTGTTTGGAATTCGGACATTGATACTATCTCTGCTTAACTGCCACATATGAAAGAGGAAGAGAAGTAACTTCCTTGGTTTAGAGATAAGATCACAGAAACAAATGGGACTTTAATAATGAAAACCATACCCAGGTTTAGACTTTACCTGAACCTTCTCACACTTCGTCAAAACATGAGAATATGGTAGCTTATGCAATGCAACCCTTTCCCTGCAACTTTTACTGCACCGCACATTAAAATGGCGACTCGCTCGTTTGCAACGTTAGCAACTATCTCTTTTAACATCCCCAACCACAGACACTGTGAATCACGGTGATCTCACTGCCGACTATCTTCATTACTGTAGCAAGTAATCGACGCCGACTGTGGCGTCGATAGTGTTCGACGTGGTAAGTATGTTCCGTTTACATTCATGATCTGTGCCCAAGTTGTCGAAGACTATGCCTGAATTATTAGGTACGCTCAGTTGAGAATATTGATTTCACCGTATAATTTGACAGCATCATAATCTCACGGATCAGCGGCTGACTTTCCTGCCAGGGTCACGTATTAATGGTCCTGTTAGAGTTAGGCAATCTATGTTTTCTCTAGTGCGAGCTGGCAATCGGGA